>JARYGA010024605.1:0-40194 GCA_030545235.1 Helianthus tuberosus | reverse complement strand
CATGATCGCCCTCTAACAAAGGAACATCCACGGGGAGATCATCAACAGGTGGGTCTGCTATAACAGGCTCAATAGGGATGCCAGCATGTACGGGGTCATGCTCAAGTATGGGGTCTAGAGCGGCTGCCTGCTCAGGGGCGACGACAGGGTCGGGATCATCAAAAGCCATCTCGAAGTCAAACTCGGGGTCGATAGGATCTACTGGGTCAGCTGGGTCCTCCATGGGCTGATCCATAGGTATAAACTCGATATCATGATCCGAGTCGAATCCCGGGGGAAAGATAGGATCAGAATCCTCTATGTCATCATGGTCAAACGTAAAGCTGGGAATAGGTGCAACAGAGGATGCCTGGTCGGGATCAGAATCATGCGCAAAGTGCTGTGCGCTCAATGTGTGAGAAGGTGCGGATGCCACAGACTCGAAGGAGTCTGGGACAGGAGAATGTGCAGGCGAATCCTCAGCGGGAACGTCAGCGATCATCAGAAGATCGTCCGCAGGAAGAAGGGCCTCGCCCTGGATCTCATCCTCAAAGGGCTCATCCTCAAACAGGTCAATATCGCCATCAGCCTCAGCGTCAAGAAGAAAATCATATGCTGGATAAACGGCTAAGGGTATAGGGGCCGGAATCTCTACTAGAGGTAGGTACTCAGCGGGAGGGTCATCTGCAGGCTCATCAGCACCATCGGGTAGTGCGAAAGGCTGGAAATCATCCTCGTCAGTACTGGTATAGTCAGATGTGTGCACCTCGTGCTCGGAGGATGTGAGGTCATCAGATGTAGCAAATAAGGGAATTGAGATCACCAATGGTTTGCAAGGCCACTGATATACCACTGGACCCATACCTATCGTATCTGACGAGGATGATTTCCATCCTCCGAGCACCTTATTTGCTACATCTGATGACCTCACATCCTCCGAGCACGAGGTGCACACATCTGACTATACCAGTACTGACGAGGATGATTTCCAGCCTTTCGCACTACCCGATGGTGCTGATGAGCCTGCAGATGACCCTCCCGCTGAGTACCTACCTCTAGTAGAGATTCCGGCCCCTATACCCTTAGCCGTTTATCCAGCATATGATTTTCTTCTTGACGCTGAGGCTGATGGCGATATTGACCTGTTTGAGGATGAGCCCTTTGAGGATGAGATCCAGGGCGAGGCCCTTCTTCCTGCGGACGATCTTCTGATGATCGCTGACGTTCCCGCTGAGGATTCGCCTGCACATTCTCCTGTCCCAGACTCCTTCGAGTCTGTGGCATCCGCACCTTCTCACACATTGAGCGCACAGCACTTTGCGCATGATTCTGATCCCGACCAGGCATCCTCTGTTGCACCTATTCCCAGCTTTACGTTTGACCATGATGACATAGAGGACTCTGATCCTATCTTTCCCCCGGGATTCGACTCGGATCATGATATCGAGTTTATACCTATGGATCAGCCCATGGAGGACCCAGCTGACCCAGTAGATCCTATCGACCCCGAGTTTGACTTCGAGATGGCTTTTGATGATCCCGAGCCTGCCGTCGCCCCTGAGCAGGCAGCCGCTCTAGACCCCATACTTGAGCATGACCCCGTACATGCTGGCATCCCTATTGAGCCTGTTATTGCAGACCCACCTGTTGATGATCTCCCCGTGGATGTTCCTTTGTTAGAGGACGATCATGTCGTTGTTGATCCTGTTGTTCCTCTACCTGTTGTTGATATACCTGTTGACCATCCTGTTGAGCACATTGCACCTATTTACCCTTTTGTTGCTCCCCCACCTGATCCCATCCCACTAGAGCCCGAGCATGCACTGTTCGCGGCACACATGGATCCACCAGATGAGCATGCACAGCACGATTGGATACCTGCTGATGAGGATGTTCCACCTTTTCCCCCTCAGATCCCTGATACACGACATGTTGATTTTTCTTTTCAGGTTCCTCAGTTTGTACCTCCAGCGAGGCCTGGAGAGGGTTCTTCAGCCCATCCTTTTGGGCATGTACCGATGTCTACCCCCTTCATGCCCCAGATGTCATCTGTTCCACCCTCTGTTGCTCCATTTCATGTGGCACCTTTTGATCCCACCAGTGAGCCGTTCCTTTGGGCACCAGACTCTGCTATGCCACATACTGACCCCTACCATTCTTTCCACATGGGGTATACTATCGAGGACGTTTTGATGTCTTTTGTCGCCCAGCACGAGTCACACACGCAGCGCATCCAGGAGCTTGAGAGAGCTCAGCTGCCACCATGCCAGTGCCATGGTCAGACACACTCTCCTCTGCAGCCATTTCGACCCTTACCTCCAGATTATGCTGCCCGTCTTTTTACACTAGAGCAGCAGGTTGCTTCTATCATTCGTACCCAGCGAGCCATGGAGGAGGACTGGCTCCAGTTACGTCGTTTGTTTTACACCCACTTTCCCCCTCCTCCACCACCATCTGTATAGAGCTCATCAGTGCTGTTTGGGTAGACGAGGGTGAGAAGACGGCGATTGTTGGACTGCACAGCATTTTTGGAGACTACTTTATGATCCTGACTTTTGTTGACATGTATTTGATGTTGTATTTGACACTGACATGATATAGTTTTTGGACAAGGGTGATGTAGCCCCTAGTTGATTGATGATGGTATGACACAGGGATGTACTGATACACTTACTATGTGGTCTCGATATATGGCAATCACAGCATTCTCACCATATTTGATTCGCTTGATTGCTTATTTATATTTTTATGACATGGGATGTTGTGTGATTGGTATTTGTGATGTGATGATAACATGAGATGTTATGTGCTATTACTATTACTATATACGTACGTTTTACTATGGCCCGACCAACGTAAACCATCTTTTAGAAGATGCCGCCGAGACGTGAGACACGCATGCCTACCAATGAGGCAGAACTCCAGCAAGTTATCGCTGCTGCCATCGCACAATACGCTGCCTCGCAAGGAGGACCCAGCGGAAGCAGCACCAATAATAACAATGGCAACAACAATAATCCACCTCATGGTAATACTAAGTCATTTAGACATACCATGACCTAATTGGATATCTATAGCAAAGATGCTAATGCCGTTCACGTGTTACAATGTATGTGCAGGGTGCACCTACAAGCAGTTTCTGGACTGCAAACCGGTCAACTTTGATGGCACAGGAGGTGCTGTCGCCTTTATTCGTTGGGCTGAGAAAACCGAATCTGTTCTTCGCATGAGCAAGTGCGCGCTGGATCAGCAAGTCACCTATATCTCAGGGCTGTTTCTAGATGGAGCCCTATCCTGGTGGAATCTACAAGTTCAGACACTAGGCGAAGCTGCTGCCTACGCGCTGACCTGGACCGAACTGAAGGAACTTATGCGCAAAAAGTACTGCTCCCGCGCGGAAATCCAAAGATTGGAAACCGAGTTCTGGCATTTGAAAATGGACGGTCCAAAGATCGCAGAATACGTTCAAAGGTTCCATGACTTATCGCATGTGGTACCCTACATGGTCACTCCTGATTTCAAGAGAATTGAACGCTTCATTTGGGGACTAGCTCCTCAAATCATAAGCATGGTAACCTCATCTAAGCCTGCGACCATTACTGAGGCGATCGATTTGAGCGTAGCTCTCACTGAGGAGGCTATTCGTTTGAACAAGTTTGATGAAGCAGAGCCGAAGAAGAAGAGACTCACGTCGAGTCATCAGGAGGTAACAAACGGAAGTTCTCAAACTTCAAGCAGGGCGCCAGTGTGGCGGTTAAGAAAGGAGGATCAGCTGGCAGTGGAAAGAAAGGAAAAGGATACCAGGGCACCCAGCCCAAGTGTAATACCTGTCAACGCCACCATAGTGGCCATTGTAATGTGAAAATATGTGAAGCATGTGGAAAGCCGGGCCACTCGAAAGATTCTTGTTGGGCTAGTGCTGGCCGGGGAGGCCAGGGAGGATTTGGGAATAGAAATAATTACCGTGGTGGTATTGGAAATCGCCCACAGGGGAACAATGGAGGAAACGGGAATCGGGTCAACAATGTGAACCAAGCTGGCAATGCAAACCAAAATAACAACCAAGCTGGAAATGGAGGTGGAAATGGGCAAAGACTTGGATGCTTTAACTGCGGTGATATCGGGCATTTTAAGAAGAACTGCCCAGAGTTAAACCAAGCCCGTGGAAGAGTGTTCCAAATCGAAGCTAGGGAAGCGCGCCAGGACCCCAATGTTGTTACTGGTACGTTCCCTGTAAATCAACGCTATGCATCCGTTTTATTTGATACTGGCGCCGATTATAGCTTCGTGTCGTTAGAATTTAAGAATATGCTTGGTTTAGCCGCTAATAAGTTAGATATTCCGTACTCAATCGAATTGGCCAATGGAAAGTTAGTAGAAGCCAATGAAGTTATCAGAGGTTGTGTGATCGAATTAGGAGAGCGTGAGTTTGCTCTGGATCTACTACCAGTCCGGTTGGGAAGCTTCGACGTGGTGGTAGGAATGGATTGGTTATCAGATAACAAGGCAGAGATAGTTTGTCATGAGAAGACCGTTCGTATCCCAACCGAAGATGGCGAAACAATTGTGGTTCACGGAGAGAAGCGTGATACGCCGTTAAGAATTATCAGCTGCCTGAAAGCGCGAAAGTGTTTGCAAAAGGGATGTGTTGCCTTCCTGGCACACATTGTGGATAAGAAGGCTGCTGAGCCAAGAATCGAAGACATCCCTGTCGTGAGGGAGTATCCAGAAGTCTTCCCAGAAGACTTACCTGGACTGCCACCTCAGAGGCAAGTAGAGTTTCACATTGACTTAGTTCCAGGCGCCGTGCCTGTGGCTAAGGCACCTTATAGACTTGCTCCGTCTGAGATGCAGGAACTGTCGACACAATTCAAGAGTTGTTAGACAAGGGATTTATCCGACCAAGCTTCTCGCCTTGGGGAGCTCCGGTCCTGTTTGTCAAAAAGAAGGACGGTAGTTTCCGTATGTGCATCGACTACCGGGAGCTGAACAAGCTGACGATCAAGAATAGGTATCCTCTGCCAAGAATTGATGATCTGTTCGACCAACTTCAAGGTTCAAGCTTTTATTCAAAGATCGATCTTCGATCTGGATACCATCAGTTAAGGATACAAGAGGAAAGCATCCCGAAGACAGCCTTCAGAACTCGTTATGGGCACTACGAGTTCCTCGTTATGCCATTTGGTTTGACAAACGCACCTGCGGTATTCATGGATCTAATGAATAGAGTTTGCAAGCCGTACTTGGATAAGTTCGTATGACCTTATCAATATATGTACTTTGACTTAAACCTAATAACCTCTTTGATCTATCTCTATAAATCTTTATTCCTAGAATATAAGTGGCTTCACCAAGATCTTTCATTGCGAAACATTTTCCCAACCAAGCCTTAACATCTTTTAGCATAGAGATATTGTTTCCAATGATTAGTATGTCATCTACATACATAATTAGAAAAGTGATAGAGCTCCCACTAGATTTCTTGTAAACACACGGTACATCTTCGTTTTTAATGAAGCCAAACTCTTTAATTTTCTGATCAAAACGAAGATTCCAGCTGCGAGATGCTTGCTTCAATCCATAGATGGATTTATTTAGCTTGCACACCTTATTAGGATTATTTGGATCGACAAAACCTTCAGGTTGAACCATATAGACATCTTCAAGTAAGTGTCCATTAAGGAACGCGGTCTTGACATCCATTTGCCATATCTCATAGTCATAATATGCAGCAATGGCAAGTAGAATTCTAATAGACTTAAGCATGGCTACTGGCGAGAAAGTTTCCTCATAATCAATTCCTTGAGTCTGAGTGAACCCTTTTGCTACAAGCCTTGCTTTGTAGGTTTGCACATTTCCATCCATGTCGGTCTTCTTCTTGAAGATCCATTTGTTTCCTACAGTCCGACCTTCGGTAGGAAGATCAACTAAATCCCAGACTTGGTTATCATACATGGATTGCATCTCTGCATTCATGGCTTCTTGCCATTTCTTGGATTCTGAATCCAACATTGTAGCTTTGTAAGTAGCAGGTTCATCAATCATGAAGATATCGTCATACCTTTCAGGTGCACGACGATCCCTAATACTTCTTCGAACACTTGGTGTTTTTGTTGTTTCTTGAGTCCTCTCAGGCTTAACTTCAACAACTAGATCAGTTACTTCTGGTTCTATCTGAACAACTGGTTCAATCACTTGTGATTCTCGAATTTCTATCAGTTACTTAAGGCATGCACATAGGGTTGATTTGGTAAATTTACCCACTTAATGCCTTTGGCAACTTCCCATTGAGAGTACGCATGTCTTTGATACAGAGCAGTAACCTTGTCTTAAAATACTTTGTCACTATGAATGCAAACTGACAATACAACAATCCAACCACCATAAGTATATTCTAATGACTTTTACATTTTTTTTCTGATATAGAGATGTGAGAAAAGACTGCAAATAATCACTTTAGTGAGATTTTAGTGAGACTAAAGATGTTGGCAAAAACAAATGAAACCTGATGGTACACTTTATTCAAATACTTATATTATTATTAAAATATGTTATTAATGTTAAACCCGAACCATGCTTATAAACTTTTTAAAAGTAAAGGAAAAAGTGGGTAATAAAACCAACACATTCGAGTAGTCGAGTAGAGGTGGGCAAAAAAACCGGTTCGTGAACAAAGCCAGGTTTAAACCCAAATCCAAACCGGTATTGAGGCAACTTGGTTTGGCCGCTTTGGAACTGGTTTTTGATGTTTAAAAAACTTGTCATTGGGTAGCAACACTTGCAAGACCTATTTGTATCAACACATGAGGGCAAACGGGTAAAAAAAGGGAAAAAATGGCTAGTTTTTTAAACATATGTTGGATATATGTATGTCCGACCTTAATTAAAGTCAACGTAACTAACTCGGTACGATCCGAAGAGTTTTACACGTTGGTACACGAATCGTATATGTTCACGAGTAGGTAGATTATTATTTGTGAAATAATAATAGTTTAAACCCGAGGGACTTAATATTAATTAGATTATTATTAAGAGGATTATAATTGTATAATCTTAAAGGGCCTTAATGTAAGATTGAGTTTTATAAAAGGATGTTTAAGGTGGAAACCCTACATACATTTTTATAAAAACACAAAACCCTAGCCATCCTCCTAAGCTTGGCCGCCATCCTCTTGCCGTCGACCAAGCATCGCCGCCGCCTCCTTCTTGGCCGGTTCTACTCTCGGGTATGGTTGTGAACTAAGATTGAGTTTTATAAAAGGATGTTTAAGGTGGAAACCCTACATACACTTTTATAAAAACACAAAACCCTAGCCACCCTCCTAAGCTTGGCCGCCATCCTTTTGCCGTCGACCAAGCATCGCCGCCGCCTCCTTCTTGGCCGGTTCTACTCTCGGGTATCTTGTGCTCGGTTGTGAACTTCCTACTAGCGAGGATTCGTTCTAACCCGCGTGTTACAATTCCGGTGTAGTCGTCAAAGGTTGATTACTATGGTTGTTTATTCTTTTTATTTGTTTATACGTGTTTAACCTTGATCCTGATTGGGAATATTTATTAATCGGATTAATAAATCAAATTTATATAATCGGCTTTTGGTAAATTATATAAACCGCTTCCGCTATTATTTTGATAGCATGATTCCCAACAGTGGTATCAGAGCCACGGTTACACGCGTATAGATGGTAAAGTTACAATTTTGATCTATGTTTTATTTGTCAAAAAATATTTGTTTTGACAAAAGATCAAAAGCTTTTGGCTGTCTATGGATTGTGATGTGAATCGAGCCCTAGGTTATGACCTTTGTCATGGTTGTGTTGGTTATGGTTTTATTTTGATTTGTATTTTTTTCGGATATTGGATCCGATGTAATAGTATATTTGATTTGTATTTTGTTGCGGATATTGGACCCGATGTAATAGATAGGATTAGAATAGATTTGGTTTTATTGTATTTTCAAATTTATTATTGTAATCCTTCGAGTACAAGATCAAGATCGAGATAAATGGCGAACAGGTACCATGAAGATAGAGATCGCGGGTCAAGTGGGAGCTTTCAAAAATTAGCTTTTGAAACCCTTTTTGACTAGTTCGTTTCGTTTCTGGCTAAAACGAAACGGCCAACCTATTAGGGGCTCGATTCGTTTTTTTTATTGTGTTTTGTGTTTGTCTTTTATTTATTGTAAATAATCTAGATAACCCAAAATAAATAAATTTTTCACAAACAAGACAACGGTTTTATTAAAACAAGTTTTATAAAACCGAAAAGTATAATTAATAAAAGGTTTTTATTAATATTTAAAACAAGATCATTCACGATAAAACGACCGACATAGTTTAATAGGGTATTTAAAACTATATCGTGCGAGCGTGGAAATGAGTTTTTATTATCACGAATTATATAAAATTGGATTTTATAACTATTGTGAAACTCGCCTCATGCTACGAGTTATTCAAAATATTTTTGGTAAATAATAAATCCCGAATTTTAAATTGATGTTTTATGCCACCCTTAACGAGTTAACACTTCATTCTAAATCGAACCCAAATGTTTGTGCTATACCCTGCATCTGGGCGTGCATTATGAAAGAAGGTAATCATCGCGTTTCTTGAGTAACATAGGCCGGTGTTACAGTTAATAGTAAAGGACAAAACATCGCTTGTTCATCAAGTGGGCATAGTTGGGGTTAAACATACATCGTTTTAAGCGATAACCCCAAATGGAGAGTTGTGTAGTGGACACAATTAACAATCGTTGTTTACCTACATAATCATACCAGTGGATAGTGCTTAAGCCAATTCACTGTCATATGATGAATCGGGATCTCATCTTAATTAAAATTTTGTTTTTGGGTCATAAAATTAAATTAAGATATTAAAAACATAAAATACTAATTAATTAATTTTGAATTTTGTAGATGTCAACCGAAAACAATTCCTCCCAATTCTCTTTCAAGTCCATCTTAGAGAAGGACAAACTGAACCACTCCAACTTCATGGACTGGCACCGCAACTTGAAAATTGTTCTCAAGGCGGAGAACAAACTGTATGTTCTTGAAACGCCAGTCCCTGATGAACCCATCAATCAGCAAACAGTTGCATATAGAAACTATGCAAAGCACTTTGATGACTCTATGAAAGTCTCGTGTTTAATGTTAGCATCCATGATTCAATTTCAAAGGACCATGGATGACAAGATGGCATATGAGATGAATGAGCACCTGGTTGAAATGTTCCAACAGAAGGCTCGTCATGAGAGGTTTGATGTGATAAGATCACTCATAACCACTCGTATGCAAGAGGGTACATCAGTTAGCGCTCATGTGCTAAAAATGAAGGCATATGTTGATCACTTGGCTCGTCTGGAATCCCCCTTGAGTGATGAATTAGCTAGGGATATCATCCTCAACTCATTGCCTAAGTCATATGATCAGTTCACTATGAACTACAATATGAATGAGATGGAGAAGACACTTGCAGAGCTGCATCAGATGCTCAAAACTGCTAAGGTGAATATACCCAGCAAGACTGCACCAGTGCTGATGATCAAGGAGGGTCATGTTAAGAAACCTAACACCAAGAAAAAGGGGTAATAAGGGCAAAGGGAAGGGCAAAGGCAAATTAGTTGCAAACAAGAAGCCTCAGAAGGATGCCAAGTGTTTTCATTGTAATGAAATTGGGCACTGGAAGAGGAACTGTGCTAAGTATTTAGCTGAACTGAAGCAAGCCAAGGCTTCAGGAGGAGAGTCCTCAGGTATATATGTTATTGAAATCTTTTCTTTTTCTGGCAAAACATGGGTGTTTGACACATGATGTAGTTTTCACATTTGTAATGCTTTGCAGGGACTAGGAAAGATTAAGAAGCTGAAACAAGGCGACTTGGAGGTCCATGTTGGCAATGGACAAAGAGTTGCTATGAAGGCGATTGGAGAATATGTTCTTTTACTTCCTTCTGGTTTAGAACTTGTTTTGAACAATGTTTATTTTATTCCTAGTGTTACTAGAAATATTGTTTCGGTTTCTGCTTTGCATGGACAAGGTTTCAATTATCGGTTTAATGGTGAATTTATTTCTGCTTATTTTAATGATGTATTTTACTTTGATGCAAAACCAAACAATGGAATCTATGAGATAGAAATCCAAAACAATAACATATTATGCAACATCTCCCATAAACGTAATAAGTTGGACTTTAACGATACGTATATGTGGCATTGTAGACTTGGTCACATAAGCGAGAAGCGTGTTAAACAACTTAAAACCGCATGAATCTTAGATTCTAAGGGTTCGGAAACGTTTGGCAAATGCGAATCATGCTTAAGTGGAAAGTTAACAAAAGCATCTTTTTCAAATGTTGGAGAAAGAGCTAATGATCTGTTGGGACTTGTACATACAGATGTATGTGGTCCATTCAGAACAATGTCAAGACATGGAGAAAGATACTTTGTTACATTCACTGATGATTTCAGTAGATATGGTTATGTTTATCTTATGAAGCATAAACATGAGACATTTGAAAAGTTCAAAGAGTACCAAAACGAAGTAGAGAATCAGCTAAATAGAACTATTAAGATGCTTCGATTAGATCAAGGCGGCGAATATCTTAGTCAGGAGTCCATCGACCATCTAAAGGATTGTGGAATAGTTTCACAGCTCACTCCACCTGGAACGCCACAACATAATGGTGTGTCTGAACGGAGAAATCGAACTCTATTTGATATGGTTCGATCAATGATGTGTCGAATAACCCTCCCACACTCCTTTTGGATTTATGCTCTGGAAACTACCGCAAAACTTGTGAATATAGCTCCAACGAAGAATGTTGACAAAACGCATTATGAAATATCGCATGGAAAGAAACCAAAAGTATCCTATCTCAAGGTATGGGGATGTAACGCTTATGTCACTCTAGAATCTTCGGATAAACTAGATCCCAGAGGCGAAAATGTGGTTTTCGTTGGATACGCTAAAAGGATCGGTTACCTTTTCTACCACCCCTCTGAAGATGGAAATGATGCATTTCCAAATTCAATAGACAAAAAAACTCGACCCTTTGTAAAGGAGCACAAGACTAGATGAAGATCCGCCCTATGTGTAAGATCCGCCCTCATAATGTTTGGGCTAGGCAGCTTAGACTCATGGAACACATTTTCATGGAAGGTAAACAAACAGGTCCCACATTTTTCTGTCTGGTTTCAAAATTAGTCGTGCCATCTCCTTCTGATAAGTTGATAACATCACGTAATAAATACATGATGCAAATCTCTCTCTCTCTCTCTCTCTCTATATATATATATATATATATATATATACATGTATCATGTGTTTAGATGAATAAGTAGACGCATGAAAATTATGATGAGTACACGGTTAGATTCGCATATAATTTGAATTTAAAGGCGACATGCGAGAAAACAAAGGCTTTTGATGGGAATTTTAAAGGCGTTTGATGGAACAAAGAAGATACGCGGCCATGAAGTTGTGTAACGCATTACTATGCATACATTAGAATTCAGATCCCAAAATATTACTCCAGAGGACCCTTGTTTTCTCCATGGGCTCACACTGTGGTGAGTTGATTGGTATCCATCAAAGTTCAAGTTTGCCATTTCAAACGTCGAAACAATGGTTAAGAAGTAATGGTACCCGTTAACGATTTGCAAGCATTCAGATTGTGAGTTTGAAAATCTCTTTAGAAACATATGTAATGGAAATTTTGAGGATGATTAAGAAGTTGCGTGGTGGTGAAATCGATTATTGTAACTTGCTTTGTTCTTGGACCGGATTTTTGAGATACAGAAAAGAATCAAGACAATTGTGGTCGAAATATAAAGATTCAAAGATATATCAATTCATAAAATTATACGATACAACACTACTAGAACGAACAAAGAATGACCCGTTAGAATTGAACACAAATACATCTACTACCCTCATTACTCTAAAACACATCCTCTAGACAATTTTCAATAGATTTTAACAAAAAAAAAAGACCCATAAAGAGACTGCACCCCATTCATCAAAGAAAAGATCACACTTCACATTTTAAAACAAACAAAATGAATCTTTACTCAAATCTTTTAGAAAACTACTGGTAACATATATAAAAAATATTGTGAAGTGAACTTTTCTTTGGGACAAAATGGGCAAATTATTTCAAAAGAATATCAAGAATAAGACGCAAGAATACCTGGATTGTGAGAATGAATGTGTATGGTTTTATAGAGGGACAGCAGCACCATTAAAAAACTTTCCCCAAAATACCCCTTTAAGTTTGGTGAACTCAAATGGGCTGCTGCTGCTAGTGGTTTGCTGCTTCTTTAAAGAATCTTTAGCAATTCTTGATTTCAAATTCAAATTTTCTTGCTTTAGAAAATCAACACAAAAACTGAGTTGTCTTATTGCCTCTTTCTTCTCTTCATCCTTTTGAATCAACTGTTCTTTCTGAATCTTGTTTTCTTCTCTCAGTTTAACAATCTGTTCCCTCAAATTCGCCATTTCTTCATCAAGATTCTTTGTTTGTTTCGCTTGTTCATCGAATTCGGTACTTTCTTCATCTTCGTTTTGTTGTTGTTCAAAGTCATCAATCACCACAGAATCATCAATTACTACAGAATCATCGATCACTACAGAATCATCGGAATCATAATAATCGTGATCAAAGTCACAAGACTCGGAATAACTGTCGTATGATTTCTCTGATTCTTTTACTAATAAGGAAGTTCTGAACTTGGACAAGGGCGAAGGGCATGATGTCCATGGAGTCAAGTGGCGGTTGCCGCTTTCGAACTTGACTTGATCATATTTTTCTGCTAATGAGCGGTGGGCCCGGTAGAGATCCTCGACGATGGTGATAAGCTCGGGTCGTTTCTTGTAATACATTTCTGCACGTTTTGCGAATGAATCTGCGTCTTCTTCGATTAGTTTGAGCATTCCCTCTGTCTTCTCATCCAGTTCTGTCATCGAATCATATGATTTAAGTTTTGGGCTTTTTATTCTTGCACATTAAGAAAACTAGCATATAAAAAGGCAACTATTAGGGCTGCAAACGAACCAAACGTTCGGCGAACAGTTTGTGAACCGTTTGGCTGGAAGTTCGTTTGTGTTCTTTCGTCTATTAAACAAACGAACACGAATATTTGTTCGTTTAGTTAAATGAACGAACATGAACAAAGGTCGCGTTTATTCATTTATGTTCGTGAACGTTCGGTAATGTGTTCGATTATGTTCGATAGTTCATTAGTGTTTTTAGTTTTTACATTTTATTTAAATACTTCAAAATTTCGACAAATAAAATATTCGCTTGTCTGTGTTCGTTTGTTTCCATTTGTGTTCATGATCATTAGTTTGTGTTCATCAACGTTCGTTTTCGACCGTTTCCTACAATTAACAAACAAAAACCAACACTAACAAGTTCGTTTCCTTAACAAATGATCGCGAACATAAAATATCGTTCGAGTGTTCATGAACATTTCGTGAACACACATATTTCTTAACAAACGAACACGAACAAGGTCGTTCGGTTCGTTTGCAGCCCTAGCAACTATGAATCCTAATATAACCAAATTTAACATATCTATTATCTACAAACCCTAATTTCAAAGAAAAATTCGATTAAATTAGATACAAGCATAGTATACCTGCAAGAGTGGAGTGTAGCCATGGGGATTTCCTAGGGATGCTGTTGGTCTGACTGTCAAACCACCACCACTGTGCTGATAACTTGCTCTTCATCACCTCCATTTCTTCTTCACCTTCATCATCCCAAAACTTTCAAAATCAGTAACTTCGAATACAGAACAGTTATTTCCTTAATATTTCTAATCTAAAACAAAACCGTGCGATTTCAGTTGCACCAAAACCGAACATATATTAACTTAATTTACAGCTTAATACAAACTAATAACATAAAACTGCTCAAAACGGACTGAATTAGGTTGCAATTTCAGTGCAATTAACTCTGATCATGCACCAGAATGCTACATAATTTCACTTCTAACTACATTATAAGCAGTTGTAGATACAATTGCAACATAACCTAACATAATTTCACTTATTTTACAGCTTAATACAGATCCACTACATACAATTGCACAAAACCTAACTGTTTTCACTTCATTTACAGCTTAATACAAACTACTAACATACAATTGCACAAAACCTAACATGATTTAACTTATTTTACAGCTTAAATGCTGAATACAAATCAATTGCATACAATTTCACAAAATCTAACATGATTTCACTTCGTATACAGCTTAAAACAACTCAATTACACACAATTGCACAAAACCTAACGTGATTTCACTTATTTTACAGCTTATACAAACTAATTGCATACAATCGCACTAACTGACTAAATAACGTGGTAAAACACGTTGAAATTAGCCCTAACTAGTAATGAATAACTTCAAAACTACCAGAATTGAGCGTATGTAACAAAACCTAGCATAATTTCACTTAATTTACAGCTTAACACAAACTAATTACATACAAAATCGACTGAATTACGCGGTGAAACACGTTGCAATTTAGTGAAACTAGCCCTAATTATTAATGAATAACTTCAAAGCTACCAGAATTGTGCGTAAGTAACAAAATCGGAGATTAACTGCATTGAACGGAAGCGTACCTTACCTGACGAACACTCTCTCTCTCTCTCTTGTTTCTCTCTCTAAGACGATGAAGAAGATGATTGATAGCAGTGAAGATATATATATATATATGTATGTATGATTTACATATCACAGTTCACACACAACGGTAGCAAGAGGAGCGTATATCATGAAAAAAAAGACAAAAAGAAAAATAAAAAGAAAAAGAATAAAAGGAAGATAAGATGTCACTCTCACTGCATAACGGTCGAAAAACGTCGGCCCAATAATCATGAGCCCAACGGCTATTAACAGAATCACATATTTTTTTCTTCTTTTTCCCAGAAAATGTTTTTTTATTGTATTTTTGGTGGTTTATTTAATAAATGAATTGATGTATGTAACATATTTTTTTCTTGTACAAAGTCCCAACTATAAAAATCAGTACTATTAACGTATTAGTATTCAGTAGACCCAGACTAATGGAATTCTAATGCCGTTAGTCGCTAGTAGCCGGAAAACGTTTTTGTCCGTAAAAAAAAGTTCTTAAAGGTCCAATCTACTGTCACAAAGTGGTTGCCGGAAACTCAACATTTTCGTCCTAAACCACTTTGTGACGAAATGTTTTTTTTTATATAAATCTATATAAACCTATACCCATTATAAACAAATTCACAACAATCCACATCCTCATTTCTCCAAATCTATAAATCTCTACCCCTATTTTATTTAAAAATGGTGGAAGAAATACCTATTTTATTCCCACCCGATAGCAGTGATTCATCCGATAGTAGCATAAGTTTTTTTTCCAAAAACTCATCGACGAAGCTGAACTACAAGATATGTGCACATCTAGTAAGAAACATTATCTTCGTCGTGGTTGTGAGAGTGCCATGAAATCCTTATGGCAGATTATTTTGTCAAGGAACCGAAAGATAACGAAGAAATTTTTCGTCACCAGTTCCGTATGTCAAAAAGTTTGTTTCTAAAAATTGTGAGCGATGCGGAAGCGGATAACCCGTGGTTTGAAAAGGGCGTAGATGCGAGAATGAAGAATGGTTTTACACCGTTGCAAAAAGTTACATCGGCTATTAAACAACTTGCAACCGGTAACACTCCAGACGAGAACGGCGAGTATTTACATATGGCCGAAAGGACTTCCCCCGAGTGCCTAGAATATTTCTGCGAAATGGTATGTAAAATATACGCTCCCGAGTTCTTACGTAGGCCAACAAGCCACGACATGACGCTTTTGCACCAAGCTCATGAGGATAAACATCACCTTCCTGGTATGGTGGGTAGCATTGATGGCACCCATTTCGTATGGGGAATGTGTCTCACAGAGTTTCAGGGCCAATATATGAGAGGAGATCACTGTTACCCTACGGTTATGCTCGAAGCGGTGGCCTCTCAAGATTTGTGGGTTTGGCATGCTTTTTGCGGTCCACCCGGTTCACAAAACGACATCAATGTGCTTCAGCAATCTCCATTATTTCAAAATGACGAAATAAATAATAAAAAGATATATATTTCTTTTAATGTTTAAGTTATATTTAATAGTAAGGGTAGTTTTGTCATTTCACATTCACTTAACTGAGAAAATTAACCTCCATCCACTCCAGGGATTATCCGAGTAACAAACTGTCAAACCACATGGAGCACCTGTGTAATTTCCAAAAGTTGGGGACTATATGTGTTATTTTACAAAACCACAGGGACTATCCATGCATTTTACTCTATTTTACTCTATTTTATATCTGGGTAACAAACTGTCAAACCACAGGGAGTACCTGTGTAATTTCCAAAAGTTGGGGACTATAGGTGTTATTTTACAAAATCACATGGACTATCCGTGCATTTTACTCTATTTTATATGTTGTGAAGTATATACATATAAGTGTATAAGTATTATAAAGTTATTATTAATTTATGATACAACTTATATGTATATAATCTACATTTTTTGTTTATAATAGTTATATAAATAAAATTATATAATAATTATAATAGTAAAGAAATGTATTTGGAAATCCCAACGTATATCTTTTAACAAACTAATGGATATACTTGATACCTGACGGGTATTGAGCCGGGTATGATACACAATTTTACAACTGAGTATGGGTATGAGATTACCAATACCAGACCTGAACCATTGTCATCCCTACTAAAAAACAAGGTTGGAACCTTTACCGGTGTGAGCCAAAAACCCGGGTTTTGCACCATTATGTCTGGCACTATAAGACTATAACAATGGGTTCAGGTTCTAAATTGGGCTAGTGTCCCCATTTTTAATATTGTTTTATTTAGTTTAAATTGGGCTGAATGAGTTAGCAAGAAATATGGACTCATGGAGAGTGGCCCACTGGCCCGTGAGACTGAAATAATGAAATGTCAACCAAAGTAGCAAAATTATGTGTGTTATTAACTTATTATGTTAAATGCGGGTGGCAATAGGTAATTTTTATAAGACACTCTAGACTTGTTTATTAAAATGTACATCATGTGATTTTTTTTTAAATAATTAAAATTCGAAGGTTAGGATTCATCATTTCTCCTTCTTGGTAGATAAAACATACAACTATGTTATAGACATTGGATATAAAGTGGTTAACGAGCCGTATTCAGGTTTAGAACTTGTGTTGTTCGCATCGTCAGATACCTGTTAAGACACGATTTACCAGCCCTTTATGCTATGAAGATTGTGTAATGGCTTTGAATATGAACTCCTACTCCATCTCGTGAGTGTGGGTTGGATACTAACTAAACTCATACATATACACACATCCTAATTTGAACTACATTTTCTATTTTAAATTCCTTTTAATTTATTAATCCTTTTTTGCACTATTGTCTTATTCAATTTCCTAACCATTTTGACCTATTTTCTTCTTTCTTGCTTCTTTGTATGAGTACTCTGAATTTGAAATTGAGACAAATAAATCATTCTATGATTACGGATTAGGATCAAATACAAAGGATCCTAATTGTAAGAAGTGTAAGAAGGATTTATAGAGTGACAAGTGTCCAATAACCTAAAAAGACCCACTACACAAAAAAAACCCACTAAAAAAAAAAAAAAAAAAAACTTAAACATCCACCACCACCAAAAACACCCACCCCCACCCCCCACATCACCCACCCAAAAAAAAAAAAAAAAAAAAAAATTTTTTTTTTTTTTTTTTTTTTTTGCCGACGGGGTGGGGGTTTAGGGTTTTGGGTGGTGGTGGGGGTGGGGGTTTAGTTTTTTTTATATTTTTTTTTAGGTTTTTTGGGGGGTGGGGGGTGGGGGTTAGGTTTTTTTTAGGTTTTTGGGGGGTGGAGGTGGGGGGTGGGGGGGTTTAGGTTTTTTGGGGGTTTTTTTGGTGAGGTATAGTTTTTTTTTTTTGTTTCTTTTTGCGGGGGGGGGGGGGGGGGGGGGGGGGGTTAGGTTTTTGGGTGGTGGTGGGGGTGGGTGTTTAGGTTTTTGGTGGTGATGTTTAGTTTTAGGTTATTGGACACTTGTCACTCTATAAATCCTTCTTATACTTCTTACAATTAGAAGCCTTTGTAGAATAACTTGACCCCTATGATTACAACTAAAATACATGTGAGCTATATAGGGATTGCATTAAAAATCTGATGTGTTTTCTTTTAACTGCGACACGACTTATCTTCACCCTTAAGAGTCTTATACTGTTTTTTTTCTTCTCGATTAGTAACTTAATGCTATAACAATGTGTATCTAATAACTTTGACCAAATGACTCTTTGGCTTGCAAGTAATGACTCTTTATGCTATAAGACTATCCACAACGCATGGGCCTTTCCCTTCCGCCCTTTTCTCTCCTGCCCGGGCCACCTCAGATGCCCACCCTTTATCCCCATCTTTTGCAACGGGCGGCAAAACAGTGGGCCCCATCACCTCTCTCACAATCTCCCCTAACTCTGCAACAAATGTCTCTGTTCCCCGCCCTTGGCTTCAGATTTCTCTACACTCTCTCATCTCTCTCTCATCCATGTCATCAAGCCACATCATCAAGGGCATGGATGGATTCTTCTTTTTCTCCGGCGTTGGAGATAGCCTAACAATGTGTATCTAATAACTTTGAACAATGGTTAAATCATAATTTATGTGTGATCTTGTGTCACAACCCCCGTCGCCTAACAACCCGGGAGCGGGCGGCCGTGGCTAGTTTCGGTGGTATCGTTGTTTATCATTTTGGCAGCGGAAATTACATCAGGACCGTAGTTAAGAAATATTTTATCAGAGTAAAATACCACACTTTCATAATATTAAACACGTGGGAAAATCCCAAGTTTTAAGTACACACTTTTTCATAGAAATAAATCCTATTTTATTTAATAAAACATCTCTTTTATTTTAGGTAACTTTATAGCCACTTTTCCAAGCCTTCAGTGCTGTCCAGCTGGATTTTATTTGGCTTTCACATTTTGTTACCTAAAACGCGTTTAAAAACATTTTGTCAGAGGGAAATACTGGTGAGTGAATCCCAGTTTAGTCAAGTTAAGTAAAACCATTGTACAGTATTGAGGGCGGTCGTGCAATTACATTTGTTTCCATCTACTTTAATTACCACCCACGGTACTGTCGACCCGACTTGTGGTCATGTTACTACTCACAATGTAGTAACAAATTTTGTATACAAAACCCCAACATACCGACGATAAATGTAGAATACAAATACTCAATAATTGTTTAATATAATAATAATTAAGTGAGGTTTTGTAAAAACAGTTTTCAAAAAGGAGATTACTCACTCACATTGCTGTCATAGGGTTTTCCTTAAGGGTTTCCTGGTGATTATCTATAAATTACACAAATACACACGTGTTAGTATAATAACCCAATATTTACATTAGTAATACCCTCCCCGAGACGACATTCCAACGACTATGTCGGGCAGAACCTCACAGCCATTATGGAACCCTGGATCAATCGGGGAACGTATCTAATACGTAACCGGGGTTGTAATACTTACAATGGGGCAGAAATTTGTTATTTAGGGGGGTATTATGCCCGAGAATAGTGACTACACTATAGAATTTCGAGAGAGAAAGTGATTGTGAGCGAGTTCGAATGATCTGCCGATGGTTGCTACTTATAGGGCCTGAATTTAAGTCCCTCGCGGCCCGCGTAAGATTAAGCTGGGGCTTACGCGGCCCGCGACATAGGGTGGTAGGGCCTAGCTTTGCTTAATCAGCCAACTAGCCTCGACACGATCGTCGACACGTGGCAACACCGGGTTAAGCCTGATGGCCAGTTTGTCGCGCCCCGCGTAGGAGGTAGCCAAGGGCTACGCGGCCCGTGACAGCCCTAAAATCTGGGTTTTTAATTAAATTTAATAAAAATAAAGGTATTTGGGGTCCGTTTTCATATACGGGGGTGTATTTTAGGACGTATTAAGGCACTCTAAATATTTTTAGGGTGTCGGATTATTTTAGGAGAGTTGTTATATCTTGAGTTATAACTAACTTTTTACAGCTACTTAATTAACTCATATTTCACACTCTAACTTGTATTTTCATATATGAGTTATTAACCTGTTTTAGACCCAAACAAATTGAACCAGTTTTTGTTGGGTATATTTCAAATTAGGGTCAAATATATTTGAGTCTTCGGAAATTAAAGTGACACATTTGGAAAATATTTGGCGTTCGTTTGTTTTTTCCATATGGAAAAATGATATGGATTGAATAATTGTTGTAACTTGGATTGGTTCTTGACTTGGTCTGCATATAGGAATCTCGAACCATTGGGTTCTTTAGAGCACCGACCCTCAGTGTAGCAAGTAGCAACTAAAGAGATATATCCAAGAGGATATTGACAGTTAGTAAGGGTGTAACATGTACATGCATGGTTGAATATTAGAATAAATTGAATAAGTAATGAAATCAACATATCATTTCATTGAACAATCACAATTAGTTACAACCATGCGTTTACGAACACGTGTACGTTCATACCGATTCAGTAGAAAGTCGTGTTGTTTCGCATCGTTTGAAAGGTTTTGATTGTCTATATAAACAACCCCACTTCATTACTTTTTACATCCCAGATTTTTCACACACAAAACACTCTCCAAAATTCTCTCTTTTATACAAGACATTACTATTGATTTGTTGCAATGGAAACAAATATTTGTAAATAAGAAAACCTTGTCGTACTCACTAGTTTGTCGGGGTTGTCTTCTCTCTGAGAGTCGTTCGACAATATCTACATGCGTTGCTTCATTGTGTCTTGGGCGACAATTTGCTGACAACAGAGCACACAAGTCGATAAGTCCGAAGGTGCCGAAATTGCTTTAAGGATAGAGATTGCTCGCCTTGAAGTAACAAGTAGTAGAACACACATATCGGAAACCGGAAACAAAATTTATGTAATGTGCCCCCAAAAGTCAATAAAGTTCCACTCTTGGTTTAGGATACTAATACTTACACTTACTATATTTGTCTCATTTGCTAACCAAAGTTGTCAGCATTCTAGTTGTATCACTACAATAATGGACCACCTTTAGCGGCGACAGCTGTCGCCGGTATTGATGGGAAATGTCGCCGATATTGACCTTTAGCATTTTCACAAACATTTACATACAAACATACATTCTTACATATACATTTACATAACTAAACAAAAAATTATACAATTTCTAAACTTTGAAAAAATTCATATAAAACTAACCGTAATTTCATGCTTTCAAGTAGATGTAGACCGCCGAGACGAGGTGGTGACCGGAGAAGTGATGGTGGTGACCGGAGAGGTGATGGTGGTGATCCAAATTTTCTTCCATAAACATAAATATACACAAAAACGAGCAAAAATTAAAGTCTATAACATGTAAATAACAAAATAGAGAAGAGATTTAACAAAAAAATAAGTTAAACTAACCGATTTGGTGAAAAAATGCGGTTCTCCGGTGGTAAGATGAAGAGATTTGGGGGGAAAAGTGAAGGAGGAGGGAAGAAATCGCGCTGTATAGGCTTTTTACGGAAAGAATTTTACCGGCGAGTCGCCACTACTGATTGGTTGTCGCCGCTATTAGGTTAACCAGGGTTAACCAGGATAAGATATGTGTGGCTGGGGATTAAAGTGGGACACCTACCTTTAGCGGAAAAAGAATGTCGCCGCTATTGATCCTATACTGTCGCCGGTATTTCCTTTTTAATCCCCAACCGTTAGATCAGAATAATGATCAACGGCTAGGGTTTGGGTTTGACGCGGATCGACCAATAGCGGCGACAGCTGGTCTGTCGCCGCTAATAGTGGTCTTTTCTTGTAGTGTATCAATTCTAGCAACAAGAGCATAAACCTCTATTCCATGTTCTTGATAGCAGCCTTGGCTACCTCACACGCTTTGTCTTTTCAACATCACCACACTCACTCAACTACTTCTTCTTCTTTTTTTTTTTTTTTTTGTAAATCCATTTTACATTAATGCATTTGGTGTTCTACGATAGTACAAATAGTTTCGATGTGGTGTCGATAACTCAAGTGACCGACTCTTTTGTGAATCGGTGAGAATGTGGGAGAAGGGTGAAACACGAACCATAACTCATCAAATAATCATCATAAAACATATTTATAATTTTTGTATATATATTTTGGGTTTTATAATTTATAATTTAACCTAACTCTAGATCTAGTGTATTGGTTATGTTGCTAGTCAATATTCGGTTACTTTGACCAAACTTAATGCCTGCAAATAAAAGCTCACTTGTAGTGTTCAGTAGAAATTTGGACTTATGATAATAAAATTTCTCTGATTCGGGTTTTCTCTAAATGTTTTCTAGGATGTATCTATTCATTTTATCTCTTTCGTTTGCCAGATGCTATCAAAGCTCGTTAGTACCCTAATGGCATGTTGCATTGGGGTTGATGGCTTGTGGCGTGCGTTGGATGATCTTTATAGTAAGGTAGACAAACTTGACACAATGGTTAAAAAACTACATGCCATGATCGTATGTGGAGATAGCGTCCATATGGTTACTATAGTGTCACTCATAATCCATTTTGAGCAAGGGAGCCGTTGGCAACACTACTCGTAGCTATCGACATCTTGTCAAGAAGAAGTCCATCCCTTATTCCTACTTTTTTACTTGACAAGAGGTATGCTCATTTTGAGGATGGTTCTAATGTTGAAACCAAAGAATCTTACAGGATGATGATGTTCCACATGAAGATATAGAGGTTTACAACAAGCACAAAAAACTTCAACCATAATGTTGGAGGTAACAAAAGATGTTAGCATGGTGGATAGTCAAGAAATCAAGGAAACAAAAGATGTTAACAGGTCACGTCCAAGTCAACAGGGGCTTGACCCATTACAGATAGACTTAAAATATTTAGTGTGAAAGGGAGATTTTGATCCTGTGAAATGGTGTTTGTATTTGAAATTCACGTACCAGATTTCGTTCTACGTCCTTAAATCAGTGCTGAAAACTATATAGATACTGGAATTTTCAATCTATTGTATCTGGTCTTGGGTGCCTGCATCCATGATTTCCTTTTAAAATTCTTAAAGAACTTAAACACTTCTGATTTCTAAAAGAGCAAATAAATCCGATCTTTTCGACTATAATCATTTATGAACATAAAATGTACCTTTTCCACTAATGAAGTTGGGGAGATGGGTCCACATGACCACATATATCAAGTTGAGTTAATTCTAAAATCTCCTTTGCTCTCCATACGTTTTGGAATGGGTTATGTATAAGTATTAGAACATATATATTTCAGTTGTATGATATCTTCTGTAGGGGTAATAAGCGGAACTGCTATGGCAGTTATTCCCGCCAAACTTAACCGCCAAATGACTATGTATAAATGCCTGATATCCGGCAATAACTTCCGGTATCAAGACATTCTATTACCAAGAATTGTCCTTTCATTCTTAATTCATTTCGAATACCCTTTGTTCATTGTTGTTTCTGCACACTTCCTGTACAAAAACATGAACCCAGATTCAAGTGATATACAAACTTTCGCTGCAATTGTGCATAACCCCCAACATAGTGGTATCAGAGCCACTTTGGGGAAGAGTGCAGAAATCAAACCAAGTTCAACCACAATGCCCTGTCAACACTGTATTGACGAGAAAAACGAGAAAGATAGAAGGATTCCCCGTGTGAGGCTTTGTTGCCATCAGCCGGGCCATCAAATATACTTGTGCAAGGCGAAAGAGAATGATGAAGCCACTCAACTGATTAAACAAGCAATCAATACCGGAATTAGAAGACAAGATGATGAAGTGATTTGCCAGAACGAGATGATTGTCACCGGAACAGAGGGTGGCCAATGGGGAGACATCTGGTACGTAAGTCCGACATTTAATCATCACTTCGCTGGAAATTTAAACGTTTTTAAACGTATTAAACATAAGATCGGTGTTGAAACAAAATCGGGTGAGAATAACTTTCTTTTCATACGGGGGATTTGGGCAGTGGAAATGAAATCCGGCAATGATATGTTGCGGATACAAAGCGTGTTATACTCACCGGAATTGGACCGAAATGTCTTAAGTCTTGATCAGTTAACATTGCAAGGCTTTACGGTAAGAAAATCCGGTGACACGTGTAAAATCTTTCCAATGTTTTCAGCCCCTGTTGTTAATTCGGTGAACGATGTAAATGGTTTAACCAAGGAAGAAGAACTTGGTTTAAACGAAAAACAAAGAATGATAGAGTTATGTTTGGTGAACGAAGAATTCAAAGAGAATTATTTAAATTCTTATTTTGAAACCCTGAATGTATCCAATGATGAAACGGATTGGAGCCTCATGATTATCCGGGCTTTGGAGTTTCATGACTTTGCCGACTGCAAGTCATTGTTAGACATGATCGATGACAGAGACTTTGTATATAAATACAAGCACGAGTTGGAGGGAAAATTTGAGGAAATGGTGGCATGGTTTTTAAATGTCAAGATGGGAATCTCTTCAAGACCCATCCCACCATTTGCACCGGATAACAGAAGGGTAGATTTGCTGGGGTTATATGTGATAGTAGAACGAGATGGTGGCTACCGGAGTGTCACGAATGACAATCTATGGCCGGCGATTGCAAAGGACTTGGGATACGAGTATCATGACGACGAGTTCATGAGAATTATTTACGCCATGTATCTCGATGTCTTGATATATTATTACAGGTTCAGAGCTGTTCAAGAGAAGGTGATTGATAAGGAGATGATAAAGGAAGGAGAATACTCATCAACCGGCTGCCATGAGAGAAGAAGGAGTGCAGATGATGCTCAAGACGAAGCTGCCATGGGTCATTACGCACTTTATGCTGGAAATGATTGGGAGGGAGCCTGGAAAATGCACAAGAAACGTTGGCTTTTTATTTTAATCAGGCGAGGAAGGCAGTTGAAGAAGCAAACAGGAGTGTCTTGATGCATGCTGGAAAACATAATCAAGTTTAAGGGGGTTATGTTAAAACGATATTTAAACTTAATTATGTCGGTTATGTATAAGTATTAGAACATATATATTTCAGTTATATGATAACTTATGTAGGGGTAATAAGCGGGTAAGATTCAAAACTGCTATGGCAGTCATTCCCGCCAAACTTAACCGCCAAATGACTATGTATAAATGCCTGATATCCGGCAACAACTTCCGGTATCAAGACATTCTATTACCATGAGTTGTCCATTCATTCTTAATTCATTTCGAATACCCTTTGTTTATTGTCGTTTCTGCACACTTCCTGTACAAAAACATGAACCCAAATTCAAGTGATATACAAACTTCCGCTGCAATTGTGCATAACCCCCAACATGTTTTGCTTGCCAATGAGACAATCATCAGTACATAAGTACATATGTCATTATTAAAAATGAACTTAGGCATGCCTCATACTATCTCCTTCATTTGGAACATCTGTTGTTGGATATCAATCAATTACAGTTTTGATTGTACGTGAGAATAATGAACAAGAATTGGATCTAACGAAAATAAATATCGATAGAACTTGATGAATTATACCACATTCAATCGTTTATATGTATACTACATAAGATGACAGTTATTCAACAGTTAAGCGGTTAGCATTTACTGTCTAAATGCGCGCCGTTGACCTTAACATACTTATCCAAACTACATAATAATTACAATTATCATAGGATCTTAGTTACAATAATAAAAAGTAATAATAGTTAAGTTTGCTTCAACTAATATCTCCATCTTCCCTTGCTTAAATGTCCATAATGACCATGCCAGTAAAACCATGTAATTGGAATAGGCAATGATTGTATTGTTATTGATTGAACAACACCGTGCACTAATAGCTCTATATATAGAGCTGAATATTACAATGGACTACCCTTTACAATTGTAAATATAAAATACATAATCTAGTATGTCTAACAATCCTCCACAAGTTGAGGGCAGGGAGCGACCTGCAACTTGGATCATATAATAAAAAATCTTTGAGAAGATAAACGTTTTGTGAAGACATTAGCAATATGGTCATTTGTAGAGACCATCTTTGAGAAGATAAACGTTTTGTGAAGACATTAGCAATATGGTCATTTGTAGAGACCAACTTGATGTTTGGTTTGACTTGAGCCACTTGTTCACGGACGAAGTGGAAATCTACTTTGGCGTGTTTCATGCGAGCATGAAACAAAGGAGTGGCTGAAAGGAAGGTGCCTCCAAGATTGTCACACCAAAGGGTAGGCAATGTTATTGTGAGGCTAAGCTCATGAAGGAGAACCTTAACCAAACTAATTTTGTTACAGTATCAACGAGTGCCTTGTATACTGATTCGGTTGAAGATCTTGAGACAGTCTGTTGTTTATGAGCAGTCCAAGAGATGAGATTGGATTCCAAGTAGATGGAAAATCTTCATGTGGACCGACTTCGACACCCAATCAGAGTCAGAATAGGTAGGACTGAAGAGAGTTGTTCTACTAGTGAGCATTGGTGAAGGCATGCATAATCGAACTCGAGGTGTGACGAATTAGAAGTCCCAAATTGGTTGTGCCTTTCAAATAACGGAGAATATATTTAACAACAGACCAATCATTTTCTATTGGAGCATGCATAAATTGACAAAGGAGTGGCCTTCTGTTTAGGGTTGCTCCTAGGAGAGCTCATCCGCTTGCATTCAGAAAGACCTGAATGTTGTAGAATATCCAATATATATATATATTGGATGAGAGTTGGCTACAAAGTCCATTTTTCCTACAAAGTGTAAAAGGTCATAAAACACCGTAATGTCAACCATAAAAACACTTAAATCCCACAAATAACAAAGTGAAGATTACTAAAACACCATATTTGTGGGTTTTGTGTTGTGTTTTGGATGATAAGGCTTTGATTATCGAATGACTAACATTAGTGTGTTTTATGTTTGTTAGAATCGGAGGCTCTCATGATAGTGTTTGTTTGTTTAAAATGAATGATCAATGAATATGAAAACATGTTAGGTGCAGCGGAAATGAAAACAAACTTTGTAAACACAATCAAAGGAGAAAATAGTTTGATAAACAATTTCTTCATAGAGTCAAAAGATTACAAATCAAAGCAAAAGATTACAGTCATGCTTACAAACTATACTCCCCCTCAGCCTGATGCCCCAAGGTTGGTTGCACACAAGATGAAAGGATTAGACATGAGGAGAAGAACTCGCTCAGTCAATCAAATGTAACAGTACAGAGTACTGTTACATTTATAGGCAAACCAAACCACTGAGGTATCTCAGCTGACGTCACCATGAAAGCGACATCTAACAGCCTAACAACCTGTATCTACTGTCCTTACACAAACACTGCTAACCTAACCACTGACTATACATAAAACAGATATTTCACTAAAAAGCTGCTTTCTCTTTATGTCAGTGCTTTCCTCAAGGTTGATCAGTCCTTGACTGGGCAGTGCTTTATCATCAGTAGATAGGATCAGCAGTGTTGGAAACTTCAGGGTTTTCATCAGCAGTTGAAAGGGCAGCAGCAGTTGAATATGAGCAGCAGATAGAGACCATCAGTAGTTATAAATCACTTTCAAGGGGAGAGCAGAGTGTAAACTGCTGCTTATTGTGAATCCTCTGTTTTGACCTGATTTTGGCTTTACATTATCTGTTCCTCTGGTAGGGTTCAATCCCAACAATGTTGATTATCATGTTGTGTTTTATACTCATAGTTCTACGATGGTGTGTTTGAAGTTTTTATTGACTTTTAGGGTTTGGATATTGTGTTTTAATGATCTTCATTATGTTATTTGTGAGTTTTGGGTGTGTTTTATAGCTGAAATTGTGGTTTTTATGGCTTTGTACACTTTGTAAGAAAAATAGACTTTGTAGCCGAACCCCACCCTATATATATATATATATATATATATATATATATATATATATATAGGATATGAGGATGGTTTAAATGAAAACCACTTTTATTGTGAAAACTCGAAAACTAACTAAAAAAAGCCTAAAAAACACACCAATTTTTTTTTCAATTTTTTTTTATAAAAATCGCAGGTTTTTATATATAAAAAAAGCTTTTTTTATATATAGGAAACCATTTTTTAGTGAGAAAACTAAGGAAACCCAATTGTGACCATTGATCTTGATCATCTAAGGGTTAGGGAAATTTGATGGTTTATTGATTTAAATTTAATACATAACTTATGTTGATGAGTGGGTCAGGAGGGTATTTGTGTCAAAAATACCATATCTCATTCTCTCTCTTCTGTATAATTGTCACCATCACCATCAAAACATCATCATCCATATCTCATTCTCTCTCTCTCTTCTTCTTTGAGAATTCAAAATATCAAGAATGGGGATGAAGGTTTTTAGAGAGAGAAACAACCATATCTCATTCTCTCTGTTCTTATCCCAGAGTTCAAAATATCCATCATGTTCATTGTGTTCATCTGGTAGAAAGGAGGAATTCTGATCGGTGAGTGAATGGGGATGAAGGTTTTTAGAGAGAGAAACAACCATCTTCATCATGTTCATCTGGAACACCAAGAACACACGCACAAGTGTGTGAGAAAGAAGCGGATTTGAACCTAATTTACCAAGATTTTAGAGAGAGAAACAAAAATCTTCATCGTGTTCATCTCGAACATCAAGAACACATGCACAAGTGTGTGAGAGAGAAGCATGTTTGAACCTAATTTACCATGATTTTAGAGAGAGAAACAACAATCTTCATCGTGTTCATCTCGAACACCAAGAACACACGCACAAGTGTGTGAGGGAGAAGCAGGTTTGAACCTAATTTACAATGATTTTAGAGAGAGAAACAACAATCTGTTGAGTTTTTTATTTTGAAATATCATTTCACACCTGAGATTTTTTTTGTTAAGGCTGTTGTTAATATGTTTTTGTGTGCACAAAGTGGTCTAGTAATGGGTAAATGTTTAGGTAGTTTACATGTTTTTGTTTTTGTATTAAAATCATTTTTATTTTTTTGATATTATCAGTTGTTATTAGCTTACAAATCTATATCTTTTTAAATGTTGAAATGTTATTTTAAATGGGTTGAAATGTTATTTTAAATGGGTTGTTAGTTGAAAGGTCTTGCTGGCATAATTAGCTACATATGTTGTAATAATGTTACACGTGTTACTTATGTTAAAACCAGCCCTTTCTTGGACACAAAAAGGAGCTACACACATGTAACACATGTTTGTAACGTGTGTTACACTGGAGGGTAACACATCTAAAACAATTGTTGTGGGGAGCACAACTGTCCAGTCTAGAAAAAAAAACAAAAGCTATACGACGTCAAACAAATACGAAAGGTTGTGCTAACATATGTTACATGTTTGTTTAGTGCTTGCAGCGAGGGAGTTGGTTCTACCGGATAGTAGTTGTTTGAAGTGTATGGTAACTGTTTACATATGTAACCTTTTTTTGGGTGGTTTTGCTTAGTTTTTTTTTACGTGTGAAATGATGCAGATAAAAACTCAAAATTTGGGGAGTCTTCAAGTTCAGGGCATAATTGGGTAGAAGGTAACTAGTGTTAGTTATGTTACTACTATTTTTTTTTTAATTAGTAGATTAAAAATACTGGACTTTAACTTGTGTTATTATGACTTGACCATAGCAGTTGCAGCCAAACGAGAAGGGATCTTGGCAGGAAGAAAGAGAACCACAATATCGGATACGACAAAAGATGGCCATAAAGCGAAAGAAGGTAGATGGAGAAACCGATAAAGAATGGGAACAAGAAGTCGATGAAGGGCAGGTGGTGGGTACCTTTGACGTTGTACAGAAGTTACCCTCCAGTGTAACACATGTTACAAACATGTGTTACATATGTTCAACCTCTTTGTTACCAAAAATCGGGGTTGCACATATGTAAGACATGTTTGTAACTTATGTTACACTAGAGGGTAACACATGTATGATCATTTTTGGATCATTTGTATATATTTAAGTATAAACCTACAACATCGATACCCCCAAAAAGGTTACACATGTTACGACAGAATGGGAAATGTGTAGCAGCGATCAATACTGTTCTTTCACTCTACAGTGTGTAACATGTGTGACATGGCGTTTGTCAGCAAAACATATAACTTGTAAGGTGATACGGTTGTATCTTTAAAATACTGGACTGTAACTTGTGTTATTACGACTTGACCATAGCAGTTTCAACCAAACGAGAAGGGATCTTGGTAGGAAGAAAGATAACCACAATATCGGATACGACAAAAGGTGGCCATAAAGCGAAAGAAGGTAGATGGAGAAACCGATGAAGAAGGGGAATAAGAAGTCGATGAAGGGCAGGTGGTGGGTACCTTTGACGTTGTACAGAAGTTACCCTCTAGTGTAACACATGTTACAAACATGTGTTACATATGTTCAACCCCTTTGTTACAAAAAATCGGGGCTGCACATATGTAAGACATGTTTGTAACTTATGTTACACTAGAGGGTAACACATGTATGATCATTTTTGAATCATTTGTATATATTTAAGTCTGTATAAACCTACAACATCGATACCCCCAAAAAGGTTACACATGTTACGACAGAATGGGAAATGTGTAGCAACGTTCAATACTGTTGTTTCACTCTATAGTGTGTAACATGTGTGACATGGCGTTTGTCAGCAAAACATATAACTTGTAAGGTGATACGACTGTATCTTTAAAACATGTTTACCTATAAGTACTTACATGTTACAGGTTGTATCTTTAAAACATGTTTAAACTGGAAACAGGAAACACTTACAAAGTATAAAGCAGAGTTACAGAAGATGTAACATGTGTAAAACTGGAAACACTTGTGTAACATTTCGGTGTAACACATGTTACAGGTTGTATCTTTAAAACATGTTTACCTATAAGTACTTACAAAATATAAAGCAGAGTAGGAACACAACTTTTAAGGATGTTACATACATTGTAGAGAAGATGTTACATGTGCACACACAATTAACATGTGTAACATGACGACAAGTGTCATGTGTGATATTTTTTGTTACCCTAGGGTGCTAAACGTATTACAACGTTCATAACACACGTAAACTTATACTAACATCCGTCTCTATGTCCACAGATGATCTAGAAAATACTCCACGTTACCATATTTACTAGTATTCTAATGGCATTAAATTGTGGACACCGAATGTCAACGAGCAATATCATCCTATTATTGTTAAATCATACGTCACACTGGAAGAACTTCTTGCCATGTGTAAGACTTATAACCAATACGCTGGGTTCAATGTAAAAAATATACGTTAATGCAGTTTTTTTATCTACTAATAACATTGTTAATAACAAGTCTAGGTACTGTAGGTCCCGTAATCTGAGGATCGATAACGAAAACCGAATCCTTGCTTATGACAAACACGGCCACGGGTGCGGAATCCCCGTAACGATGCAAACCAAACACAGTTAGTAACAACACACTGTATAACCAATGAAACACAATCGATTGATTAAATGGGATGAGAACCAAGAACAACTGATACACACACAGTTTAACAGAATAACTTTCAGGATATGCTCTCATCTAGTTTCAAAGTGAAACCAGAATGTGTTTATATAGTAGTCTGGGCCAAAACATCGACGAAATCAAAGGTTGTGTCGACGAAACAAACATTGGGCCAGACTTGGGCTGAAGCAGCCCATCAGTCGACGAAACAAGGCTGTTTCGTCGTTGATGTCGACGAAACGGACTGAAATGGACATTAATCTGTTTCGTCGTGAGGTGTTCGACGAAAAAAGTCTGTTTCGTCGAAGGCTGCCAAATGTGATATGTTTGCTGCAAACAGACAGTTGCAGCAAACCTATACAAACACAAACATAAAGACCATAATACCCTTACATGCAACATGCATTGTTTGTATACCATTACATATCAAATAGAGACAAATAAGTCGGACACAAGCGGATAGGAGGGTATCCGACTTGGTCGACGGCAAATACATACTCGATAAACGTTAAAAGACCGTACAAAATACAATAATAAACATGACTAGTTACAGACACAAAAAGGTGCACCAACAAACTCCCCCTTGTCTGTTACTCGTCTTCGATCTTCCAATCTTCTTTCTTCAGTGTTGTTCGGACCACGAACTGCCAGCGTGAATTCCCCGGTAGTAGCAAAAACAAGCGACGCGCTGAAATTTCAACGCCTGATGCGCGTCCTTGTCTTCGTAGAAAATGTCGTGCCGATATAACTTTTCAATATCACCCGCAGACATGTTAACGATCCACATTGGGTCCAACATTCTGAAATTTTCACGATCGCCATAAAAAACGATCACTGCCTCGTGCGTGTCAGAGTCATAACACCAAAGCCTCATTTCTCCAAGAAAGTTCTGCTTCATCGGCATCAAAGGGATTTTATCTACGACTTTCGCGGGCTGATACACAAGTCTGTAGCGTCCCGTGTTCGTTTCTGGATCAAGAGTGAATTTAATCTGCTCGTAGATAGGAAACTGCGGCTTGTACGATTTATCTTTCCAGCCAGACTTCTTGTTCATCCTTATCAGTCGCTCGAATAAAGTTGCACCGTCAAAGTTTGCGCGATTTATGAGATCAATCTTCGTCAATGCTGCCACATCATAAAAAGGCAAAGATATAATGCTCAGCAACGATCGGAAGTATTGAATTCCGAATTCACGTTTGATAGCGACGCAATCTATTTCTTTGACGAACATCCAACAGAGGATTCGTCCACCCGGCTTTGCTTTTTCTAACCGTAAGTAATCAACTTGAGCAGCTTCTGGCACCGACTTAGAAACCCTTGATAAGAACTGTTTTCGCCACGTGGAGAACGCATCTGTGGCATTTTCAAATGTATCATGGTTCTTTAAATGCTCATCAATGACTTCCACATTCTCTTTTAGCCAATCTTCATCGAAATGAGGGAATTCAGTCCCGTCTTGACGTACATACGCGGACTTCTGCTCATTTCCTTCAAAGACAATTTCTTCAATGTTTTCAACATCAGAGGATTTGGGCTCACTAGGCATGCGATCAATCTCTGCGTCATCAATCTCTCTCATAGCGTGTAGAGCAAGCAATTGCTCATGTGAAAGATCCTCGACAATTTCACCTTCTTCAAGAAATTCCCCAGTGATTGGATGAACAACCTGCAATGCAAGATCAGCACTGCTAGGAATAGAAGATGTACCGCCAATCTGTTGTATTTCTTCAACTATTCCAGAAGAGGTTCCTTGAGTAGATTCGATCGGTGGAGGCTGAACAACAATGATTGCAGAAGATGTAGCGGCTGGCGGCTGCTGTGATGTAGAAGAAGGATCAGGATTCCCTTGATCTTCAGGATCATCATCCCGTTTCTTCATGACTTCTTGTTGCTTACATCGATCCTCCCACAGAGTAGCGACCCGACCTCGAAGAAAATCATAGCCAGAAGTTATCTTCTTAACTCCCTCAGCTATCGTAGTGTTGCGAGTTTCATACCATTCCTTCATAAAGTCACATCTTCCTTTAAGATCCTCAGCCAACTTTTGAAGGATAGAACTGCTTCTCTGTATCTCCTCATCTGCAGCTTTCAAACGTGCATTCTCAGCTTTAAGCTGGTCAATCTCAGCTTGTTGGCGCTCTATGACAGTTTGTTGTTGACCAACAGTGGACTTCAATTGATTTATTTCCACTTGTTGACTGACCTGATCATTTTTCGTGATCCTGATAAAGTCAGTTTGCCTTTGAATGCGATCTGTAGCCGCTTCAAGTTGAGAGAATAGGAAGTTGTTCTTCTCGTCTTGAGAATATTCCGAGAACATCCTTTGGCGATCAGAACTGGGCTGAGAAGCAGTAGCTCTAATTGCAGCAGCCATTGATCTTTGAGGAACAGCCTGAGGAGTTACTGTTGGAGTTTCGGGAGCTGAAGATACCACAGGAGTTTCAGCAGCTGAATATACCACAGGAGTCTCTTGATTAGGCTCTTGAGGAACTGGAACAGGCTCTTGAGGAGCAGATTGTCGTACAGAGGTACTCAAGTATCTTCTAGCTTTCTTCTTCTTCTGATGTTCAGCAGCTTTCTCAGCTTTCCTTTTCTTTAAACGTTCCGCTTCAGAATCCTCTGGAACGTATTCAGGATCATTTTCTTGTCTAACCCTCATCACGATACATTTCATATCCAAGCTCGATCACATCATCCGAATCAGAATCAGACTCGTCATTGCCACCTGCTGATGTATCACCAGCTGCACCAGCACTAGATGCACCAACGGCACCTGTATCGCCACCATCATCACCTTCGTCATCACCTTCGTTATCACCATCACTATCAGACATATCGGAATCAACTGGATCTGGACCAAAATTTTCAATCCTTTTCCTATTCAGTTCTGGCTCTTCGTCATCTGATTGGCTGTCGTCATGACGCCATTTATCACCAGCTGGAGCAATGTAATCTGGTTTCCCAAGAACACCAATTAACTTTCTTGGAGGATCGCTTTCTTTGTATCTCTTGGCAGCAAGGTTCTTGATTATCCTTAATGAATTGAAGTTCATTGCTTCCATCTTCAGAATGTCGTTGTCGGCTTTAGGAAGACCAGGATGTTGAACATTCATGATCATTTGAAGAAACCGCGGATACATCCAGAACTTGTTCCCGGTTATTCTACTTCCATTCCTCGTCATATTTTCTTTCATATTGGCGAAGATGTACTTTGAGATGCTAAACGGTTTGTTTAGCACCAACGCCACCATGAAACCAACTAGATCATTTCCAGCCATATCGTATCCAGAACGTCTATTGCTAAGACACTGAATAAGAATGTGCAAAAGGAACTTGTAGCGTAACGGCAGATCACCCTTGTTGATTTGACTGCTGAATATGTCTCTTGTACACTTCATTTGTAACAAGCAGCCTCGTGTACACATGATGGGTATAGAATCTGGAGCATCCGGATGGTCTTGTAGTTGTAAAACCTCGTTCAAGATATCCGGAGAGACAATGACATCCAAATCATTCACACGACCTCTAATAACTTCCGTTCCATCCACTTGCACGACACTTGCGGAATCCCAGAAAGCTTTGATAAGAGATTTGTAAACAGGCGTCGAGAAAGTAACAGCATGATTGATCCGTGACTCCCTGATCCATTTCGTGATATCTTTCAGTTCAGCAAGCTTTTCTTCCGGATCCAGAAAAGCGATTTGATTATGACGCTTTTCTTCCGGATCCAGAAAAGCGATTTGATTATGACGCTTTTCAGACATAGTTTCCTCTTCCGACTTGTTTTCCTTCTTAGTCGGTTTCTTGCGTTTTCCTTCTTTTGGTGCCATCTGTATATGAAAATGTCCACACTAAGTCACAATGTCATAATAAGTGTATCAAACTTATAAATAATCATGTTTGAACATCAAATGGACATATAACACATAATTACACATGTTCTGTTAACAAGCACCAAAAATTGAAAATTTTCTAAGGCATGGACGACGAAACAGAAGGGTCCTCGATGAAACAGAATGATATGCGACGAAACAGGGTTGACCGTTGACCTGTTTGTTTCGTCGACAGTAACTCGATGAAACGAATCCGTTTCGTCGCTTGTTTGTTTCGTCATTTGTTTCGTTTCGTCGCGAATAGGGTTTTAGTACAGTTAGGGTTTCAGACAATTGGGCGTTTCGCTGTATGGGATTTGCACAATGATCAGGTCATCACAAATCAAAATTAACACTATGTTTAACCCAAACCAAGTAGTAAACACATCCAAAATCCAATGTTGATATGTTTTTCGATCAAAAATCCGGTTGAAACAGTCAAACTTAAACAATCAACAAACCCCTATTTTTATACACCATAACATAACCCAAATCAAAGCACAATCATATAAAACAACCTAAATCTTTCTGTTTTTGATAAACACCTAAACAAATACAATTTCAAATCATGAAAAACATCAAGTTTAGAGAGTTTCCGAGGGTTTCTAACATAAACCGACGGTTCATTTTGTTAAAAAACAATGTCAGTAACATTTTTGCACCTTTGATTTAGTTAGATTTTCAAGCAAAATGAGGGTTTGAGAGTAGAAATCGGTAATCAGAGGGTATGGGGGTTTTGAGTGAAAGAGAAAACACAACAGTGATGATTTTGAAAAAGTTAAACACTGAGATCCCTTTTATATACCCACTTGCTTCGACGAAACGAACATCTCGACGAAACGGGTTTTGGGCTCGATGAAACGGAGATGTTGGGCTGAATTTGGGCCTAAAAGTTTAGCCCACGACGAAACAAAATATGGGCTATTGCGTTTCGTCGTTACCTCGACGAAACGAGGTGTTTCGTCATCAACTAAACAGTTTTGACCAAGGTTGACCAAATTTAAACTTTTGACTTTGACCAAGTGTGTTTCTTCGATAGTATTTTGTTTCGTCGACCATAGTTTGTTTCGTCGACACCATTTTCAAAAACACTAAGGCATGAAAATTTTGTACACTAAGCAGATCTCGTTTAATTGAACACATTTCCATTTTGATTGATTTTCCAAATGCAAGGACGTTTTATGAAGTAGGTTTCAGGCTTCCGGCAGAAAACACCAAGCAACAACTTTGGCTTAATCAAAAACGAACTTTACATATTACACTAAAAATGAAATCGAAATGCGGAAAACTAAATGAAAAACTGTTTAAAGCAGTAAACAACTGTACCAGTGCAATCTTTTTGGGAATTTCAAGGACAAGGAATCATACCGGCTTACGGTCTTAGTCAACATGATTTTGATTTCTGTTTAAAGCTCTGGATAAGTATACTACCTCGATTATCGGTATTGTTGTCCACATAAGCTCAAACTGATCAAACGTAATCACAATTAGGAGATACGATTTATGGTAAGGATTATACTTACAAATCGATGTGAATCCACTCACGACACATTCCCGTATCAAGGTATGCACGAGAGTTCATCTTACCGGTGAGTATACCGATTATCATCTGTTTGACCGTATAAAAGTATGTGAATAAATCACTTATTTTGATTGAAAACAAGCCCTATGTGATAGAATCACTTATTGATGAGGAACTTGATTTTCGATGCATGAGGGCATAGGAGCAAGTCCGTGAACAGGTCAGCACTTTCGTACAACAGAGAGACGAACTTGACTCCCAGATAAATGTGGTATATTATCACTTATTTCAAGGACATGTGATTGTTGATCACTTATTGAGGTCGTATGCAATATGTACACGTATGTATGGTATCATGGAAAATCTAGACTTCGTCTCCGTTTTGTTTTCGGTAAAAGATACAACCATGATACCCAGATGATAAGCAACATAAAGACCGAATATCTCAGAACCTCGGCAATCTCTCAAACGAAATTTCGGTACTAAGACCATATGCCAATGAATGGTTCCCACCTGACTTGAAGTCTGTTAGGTTTGTATCATCCTGCACATTTTAGTTTGATTGTGAGCCTACCGATACATCGTTAGAAGAGATACTTATCACTTCTCATCAACATTTTTGAACATGTTGACCGACCACACCAGTGAATATCATCATCTTCCTTTATCCAAGAAACTCATTTTTGATTTTCTATATTTTTTTTAATTATTTTTTTAATTTTGAAACGAAAAGACAGAAAGTAAAGACATGAAAGTAAAGACGTCTTTTTGGATTTTTGGTTTTTCAAATGTTTTTGTATTTTCGAATTTACTCCCCCTAAAATGCTAAAAGGTTACGAAAACGAAAATCTTTTTGAATTTTTAGAGATTTAAAAGAAAATATTTACAAAAACGATTAGCCAAAGAAGTTTACTCAGGTATCACCTTAATGCCATTTACCAAAAGTAGATAATCAAAACGTGATTTATCAAAAGCTTTTGTAAACAAGTCGGCACGTTGGTGATCGGTGGGGACATAAACTACATCGATTAATCTTTTGTCAAAACAATCACGTATGAAGTGATATTTTATATCGATGTGTTTGGTCTTGGAATGCTGCACAGGATTTCTAGTGATCTGTAAGGCAGCATTGTTATCAACAAAAATAGGAGTAGATAGGAATTCAAAACCGTAGTCGCGCATTTGTTGTTGTATCCACAGGACTTGGGAGCAACAACTGGAGGCAGCAATGTATTCTGCTTCACAAGTTGATGTAGCAACACACGTTTGCTTCTTGCACTGCCACGTGACCATGCGATTTCCTAAGAATTGACATCCTGCTGTTGTTGATTTGCCATCAATTTTGCAACCACCAAAATCAGAATCACTGTATGCAATCAAATCAAAGCTATCATTTATAGGGTACCAAAGACCGGTGTCAGGGTTACCTTTCAAATAGCGAAAAATCCTTTTAATAGCTGACAGATGAGAGGCCTTCGGGTTGGCTTAATATCTTGCAAGCAAACAGTGAGATACATGAGAGATCCGATCATTGCGCAATAGTATGAGGAGTTGATGCTTTCACCCTTCAAATCCGGAGTAATCCCGTGATTCTGCGGAAGTGGGGTACCAATGGGCGTTGCATCTGACATCTGGAATCGGCTCAAGATGTCACCAACATATTTAGTCTGATGGATGAATATCCCAGACTCTGTTTGTTGAACTTGTAGTCCCAAGAAGAAATTCATCTCCCCCATAGCGCTCATTTCGAACTTTTCCTGCATGACACGTTCGAATTGCCTGCACAGAGAATCATTAGTAGAACCAAATATTATATCGTCAACGTATACCTGCACCAGCAGAAGATCTCCATCTTGTTCCTTGATAAAGAGAGTGCAATCAATAAGACCTCGTCGAAATCCATTCTCCAGAAGATATTTGGATAAGGTTGCGTACCAAGCCCTAGGTGCTTGATGTAGACCATAAAGAGCTTTGTTGAGCAACCAGACCCGATCGAGGTGAATAGGATCTTCAAAACCTGGAGGTTGTTCGACGTGCACCTCTTCTTGAACTATACCATGAAGAAAAGCACTTTTGACGTCCATCTGGAAGACTTTGAATCCTTTGAAAGAAGCATAAGCTAGAAAGATCCGAATAGCTTCCAAACGTGCAACAGGTGCATAAACTTCATTGTAGTCAATGCCTTCAATCTGGCGAAATCCTTGAACAACCAATTTCGCCTTGTTATGAATAACTACTCCACGATCGTCTTTCTTGCATTTATAAACCCAGAGTGTGCCAATTTTCTTGTAATTTTCCGGTTTTTCAACAAGCTTCCAAACACCTAGCTTTTGAAATTGCTGCAGTTCGTCCTGCATGGCTTCAACCCAAGAATTATCTTTTAAGGCTTCCTTCCAAGATTTCGGTTCTTCTTGTGAGACGTAACACGCAAAGGACCAGTCATTTTGAAGACCAGATTCTCTAATGGCTGAATATAAACCAGCATTCTGGTTATTTCTCAGCTGATTACGCGTCTGCACACCGCGTTGGACATCTCCTATAATGTTCTGCTGGGGATGGGTATCGTGAATCCTCATATCAGGATTTTCAGGAACAGGAGCATTGATACCCAAATTGTGAATATTAAGATCAACCACCAACTCCACACCAGGAATATGTGTAGAAGTGGATGCATTACCTTCAGCAGTATCGATATTCTGCACATGAGGAGTTTCTACAGAAACACCTTGAACAGGAGCAACTGGAGCTGAAGAGGCTTCTGCCGCATCATGATATACATCATCTTTCAATGATTCATTGTAATCAGTAGCATCTTTAAATACCTCATTTTGTACCGTATTGTTAACCGAATTAGAACCTTGGGGGTTAACAATAACAGGTCTAACCAATGGTGAGCCAGCAGCATTGTCACTATCAAATAGCATTCGAGCAGCTGCAGATTCTTCATCAAAGGTTGGCAGATTAAAGGAGTCGAATAGCCCATCGTAATCGAACATCCAAGGTTCACCCGGAGCTCTAACAGGATTTGTGTACCTTTGAACCCTTACTTCACTCCATAACTCAATCTTTTTGGTTGTCAGATTCCATACGCGAAAATTTGGAGTTGCATATCCAAGGAAGAAACCCTCGATAGCTTTCGCGCCAAACTTTCCATCTGCCTCAATCATAGTACATGGACCGCCAAAAGGTTCTAGAAAAGAGAGATCCGGTTTCCTTTTCTGTAGAAGTTCGAAACAAGTTTTGCCATGCCTCTTAACTGTAAGAACTCGGTTTAACGTGTAGCAAGCAGTCGACACAGCCTCCCCCCAGAATTGAACAGGAAGCTCCGACTCTATC
>JARYGA010024604.1:0-26282 GCA_030545235.1 Helianthus tuberosus | reverse complement strand
ATTAACCTGATTTACGATGCGTCTATGTACTTTTATAAAAATTTCACGTCAGTGACAAATTTTGCATAATCGACAAAAAATTCTTAATTAAAAGTAAAAGGAGAGGAATATATAGTAGATATTGTACTTTCGAAGGAAATCTTCATCTCATAAAAAAAATGGTAGGTATATATAACTTGTTCAATTTAATAAATGTGAACAAGCTACATTATTGTATAGAACTAGTGGGTTACAGCCACGCTTCGTGGCGTGGCGACCTGATTTTTGATCCGATATACCAGTCGAAAAAGAAAATTTACAAAATAAAGTCGTGGTAAGTACAAAAGTATGTCAACACGTGTTTTAAATCAACCGGAAAACTCGATTACAAAAGTACTTAGAAAGTTAAAGGGTTGTCAGTGTCAATGCTAAAAGTTGAGAAAATACAAAAAAAAATTATGTCGAAATGTAAGTCAACTTAAGTTTATATCGACACGTAAATAAAAATAAAGACGTAAAAGTCGATTAAAAAGTATATAGAAAGTTAAGAGTTTGTAAGAGTCAATGCTGAAAATTAAAGGTTAAAAGTAAAGAAAAAAAAGCAAAAAGACAAAAAAAATAATCACCGACTACAAAAGTATTTAGAAAGTTAAAGGGTTGTCAGTGTGAATACTGAAAGTTGAGAAAAAACAAAATAAAATTATGTCGAAACGTAAATCAACTTAAGTTTATATCGACACGTAAATAAAAATAAAGACGTAAAACTCGGTTAAAAAGTATTTAGAAAGTTATGGGGTCGTAAGAGTTAATACTGAAAGTTAAAGGTTAAAAGTAAACAAAAAAACAAAAAGACAAAAAGACAAAGTCAAAGACAAAAAAAAAGTTACTGTAATTTCAAGTTGTTCTTTAATATATATATATATATATATATGGGGGGACCGCTAAAATAAAAACCACCTCTAGTTATAAGAACCGTGAGAACTTTTTGATTCGGGGCGAGGTGGACCAAATTTTTTTTCATAAACGTAGATGCGGGTATTATAAACACATTTGTAAAAAAAATTCAAAAAAAAAAAGTCGTGTGTGTAGTTTTGAGCACCACAAGTGTGTGTTTATGGGTACCGTAAATTTTAAACAAAATTTACGGTACCCGTAAACGCAAACGCAAACTTGTGGTGCTCAAAACTACACACACGACATTTTTGTTTTTGAATTTTTTTTACACATGTGTTTATAATACACGCATCTACGTTTATGAAAAAAAAAATTCGTCAACCTCGCCCCGGATCAAAAAGTTCTCACTGTTCTTACAACTAGAGGTGGTTTTTATTTTAGCGGTCCCCTATATATATATATATATATATAGGGGACCGCTAAAATGAAAACCACCTCGAGTTGTAAGAAACTAAGAACCGTGAGAACTACACCGTACGGGGCGAGGTGGACCAATTTTTTTTTTCATAAACGTAGATGCGTGTATTATAAACACATTTGTAAAAAAAAATTCGTGTGTGTAGTTTTGAGCACCACAAGTTTGTGTTTACGGGTACCGTAAATCCTATCGGAAAATTTACGGTACCCGTAAACACACACTTGTGGTGCTCAAAAACTTTTTTTTTTTTGAATTTTTTTTACAAATGTGTTTATAATACACGCGTCTAAGTTTGTGAAAAAAAAATTTGGTCCACATCGCCCTGTACGGTGTGGTTCTCACGGTTCTTACAACTCGAGGTGGTTCTCATTTTAGCGTGATCCTATATATATATATATATATATATATATATATATATATTAAAGAACAACTTGAAATTACATTAACTTTTTTTTTAGTCTTTGACTTTGTCTTTTTATCTTTTTGTTTTTTTGTTTACTTTTAACCTTTAACTTTCTGTATCAACTCCTACGACCCATTAACTTTTTAAATACTTTTTAACTGAGTTTTACGTCTTTATTTTTATTTACGTGTCCATATAAACTTAAGTTGATTTACGTTTCGACATAATTTTATTTTTTTTTCTCAACTTTCAGTATTCACAGTGACAACCCTTTAACTTTCTAAATACTTTTGTAGTCGGTGATTTTTTTTTTTGACTTTTTGCTTTTTTTTTTTTTACATTTAACCTTTAATTTTCAGCATTGACTCTTACAAACTCTTAACTTTCTATATACTTTTTAATCGACTTTTACTTCTTCATTTTTATTTACGTGTCGATATAAACTTAAGTTGACTTACATTTCGACATAATTTTTTTTTGAATTTTCCCAACTTTTAGCATTGTCACTGACAACCCTTTAACTTTCTAAGTACTTTTGTAATCGAGTTTTCCGGTTGATTTAAAACACGTGTTGACATACTTTTGTACTTACCACGACTTTATTTTGTAAATTTTCTCTTTCGACTGTTATATCGGATCAAAAATCAGGTCGCCCCGCCGCGAAGCGTGCCTGTAACCCACTAGTTCTATACAATAATGTAGCTTGTTCACATTTATTAAATTGAACATGTTATATATACCTACCAATTTTTTTATGAGATGAAGATTTCCTTCGAAAGTACAATATCTACTATATATTCCTCTCCTTTTACTTTTAATTAAGAAATTTTTGTCGATTATGCAAAATTTGTCACTGACGTGAAATTTTTATAAAAGTACATAGACACATCGTAAATCAGATTAATATTCTTTTGTGATTTGTATGAAATTTGTTCATGTATGTTATAAACAAAATATTGTATAATAAGAAAGGTTATAGTCTAGGTCAAAGCATTACTAATAACCTAATTCCCTTTAACCATTGGCTCTGATACCAACTTTTCTGTCACACCCCGACCACGTAAAACAACAAATCGTGGCGGAAACGTCGGGGAGTGTCGTAACAGAATCATTGTTTCACAACCATGGATTAAATAATTTTGTTTTATTAAATTATTGAACTCATTGTTTTATTACAAATCAGATAAATACAAATATTGTCTTTCAAGTTTTAAAGTCGTTAAGGCACAAGTCCATCCTATGTGTAGCATGCATCAACAATCATCACATAGCAGTACCTGAAACATATGTAAAAATAGGTACGTCAGCATAAAAATGCCTGTGAGATACATAGGTTTTATTGATTTAGGATTCATGACTTTGTAAGTTTAAGAGAATGTTTAAAAAGTAGTCATGAACCTATAAAAATGTTTTCTTTTATAAATCATGCGAAAATTGATAAGAAATTAGATGATATGACAGAATGATGCATAGACAAATAAATAACCAAGTAAAATGAGTTTGTATAAAATGTGTTGTTTGTAAAACAATGTTTTTATAAAAAGGTTTGTAGTACATATAAAAATATACCTTGGTTTTAAGAAAATCGGTTAAGTAATATATTAAAATATATTTTAGTTCCAAAATAGATAAACATACAGTATATCAAACATACTTTGGTTTTATATATAACATATTAAACTATGCTTTGGTTTTGTAAATAACATATCAAACTATGCTTTAGTAATTAACAAAATATATGTTGGTTTTATACATAGTATATCCAAATATACCTTGGTAAACAATATCACATATGAGAGCATATCAAACTACACCTTATGAGTATAACAAAATATACAAAAAATGTGATTTAGAATTCATTCAAACCTTAGTGTATCAAACTACACCTTAGAGACTATAGAAATACCACAAAGGCAATATCTATTTGGATAAAAATTGGTTTCTGACATTCCATACAACAGGAATGGGGTGTCTAATCTTATAGCGCTATATCATACTACCAATCAGTCTGGTGAATGTATAAAATAAGTACAATCCAACAATTAATTTTATAATCTTTGAAAAATTAGTGTTTAAACCATAAATAATCATTCAGTTTGTCAAAGATAAGTACTAACATGTATAATTAATTTATACTTTGAAATCATGAACATAACAAATAGGTACACATGTTTCACCCCAAAACATTGAAAACAGTAAAAGAGGGGACTATGTACTCACTTGAGGATGCTTAGAAGTCTTGAATAAAAACCAAGCAAAGCTAGAGGGATCACGGAATCAAACGGCACCTAATATAGGTAACTACATAAATAAACCGGACCTAAATCGGAAGATCGGATAGAATGAGGTTTCGTAAACCAAATGAGTATGGGAACTCATATAATATGGTTTAACAAAGCCTACATACTAAATCGAAACCTAATCTAAGTGCTTACGACCCATTACGACCCGTTTAGGTAGCTTACGCTACTTTAACGCGTCGTTCGCGTAAAACGCGTTCGGACCGCCTAACTAGTCCTATGATAAGTATTATATGCCTTAACATGTCTAATAATGTTACCTAATCAGTTTAGATGTAAAAATTTAGGTTACATATGCTTAAAATGAAATTATGTGTGAAAAGGACATTCTGGTCATTTTCCTAAGACATATAAATTACCTATCATACAACTAACTAAACGTAGTGACCATAAGGTATAACCTCGGAAAGTTATTCCCTATACAACTATGGTCACTAAACATGCTTGGTCGAATCCTAAAGATCGACCAAACGGTTCGGGTTCGAAAGTCTAAGCGGTTGTTTAGACCGCTTATCTTATGACCCTATACAAGCACTAATCTAAAAGTGACGAGTTAAACATGTTAAAACATGTTTAACAAGGTTTGAAAACAAGTTTTATATCAAAACAAAGGGTTTTGATACCCAAGAATAGTTTCGGCATACTTTCGTAGTTTGTCAAAATTAGTTCCTGTAAGCGAATAAACTTGATTTCGACACACCAAACCTTCCAAAACTTATTTCTAAGTTATGTAACGGTTATTTAAGGTATGTTAAGCCTATGTCACTATTCCGGAGTGTCTATCGTGTTAAACTGATTACGTTTACGCATCAGTTCGCGTATAACTTTATAGAATGCGATTTAGAGCTCGAAATCGAACAAGAATTTATATGTGCAAATGATACACATATTTATACAAATCCCAAGTATGAAACACAATATTTCATTGGTTTGGTATTTGTTTGATGGTCTAAGTGACACAGGTGTCACAATGACCACTCCAGCAATCCCAGATAGCGAGTTCCTTGTCCATAAACCTAACGACCTGAAAGCATGTAACAAGTGTATTAGACAACGCTGGTGAGTTCATGGTTTTACGAAAACGTTAATTGCTAAGAGTTTAGTTCAGTTTATTGATAATGTTGATAATAACTCGTGTACCGTACAAGATGGCTCCAGATTGTTTTGCCCGTCCCCAATGCCCCTATCTAAGCGTTGGTCATGATTAAGGTCGTTAGTTCACGCCCGTCCTCTCAGGTACGGTGTGAGGTTACCAAGCCTAATAGCGCTATCAACTAATACCCCGTTACCTCTCAGTTAACTAATTCGGTATAAGATGGGACTTAAAGTGATAGGAAATGAGTGTATTATCTAACATCTCAGTTTTTACCCAAAAGACTTATTCCTCTCAGGAATACCCATTTGATTGTCCCACCCACCGGGACGCATGCTCAAGAGAAATGAACTCACCTTAGATTTGCTCGGTTTGTTAAGTTACCCGTTCCAAGTTGGTCAACCAAACCCTACCGTGGTTACCAATGAAATCAGTTTCAAAATCAATTAAGTCACGTATTTATCATAGATTGCATTCATCACAAAGATCACTGTACACACATAGCAAATACCCTATTCTCATACAAGTCCACATCCCATGTGAGTGTCACGTAACAACATGTAACAGATGAGTTTCTACTCACACCATTCCAATCAGATTTCTCATTCTTAATCAGCATTGTTATCATGCATCAAATAGGATTTATAAACAAAAACATCCATCATCATATACATTATAAACTTTTATGTTTGTTTTCACACATGCAGCATCTCCACAAAGAATCTATTCTTTGTGGGATGCTCCCTTGGCGAAGGATTATCCTTCGTCGGGGTTGAGTACGGCGAAGAACCATATTCTTCGTCGCCCCTCATCAGACAGTTACAACTCCTTAATCACATAACAACAGTTAACACATTTTCAGCATGAATAATGGATCAAAAAACAGTTATTTTATGATGTTCATACAAACCCTAATCATGTTCTAACTGTTTCATCATCAATGTTTGCATTCAATCAGATTGGTTATCATGATTTCCTTTTCAAATCAACTAGCATGCTAAATTTCTAAACCCGAATAACAATTTATCGAATAGCAATACACCATCAACATTAGATCTGGTCGTAATTCATAATCATCACGTTTAACATCAAGTATGCTTCTAGACTAATTGTACAACCCTAAATACTCCTACAAAATCATCACCACACGAAATCATGTATCGGGTATTAATCCAATGATCGAGAACAAGACACTAACCGAGATGCCGGATTGATTAGTTTGCTCGAGATGGGGGTCTTCGAGACCTAGATGCCGTCACACAGGGAAGAGAGGAAGAGAGAGAGAGAGAGCCTTAGGGTTTGTGGGATTTGCGGTTACGTGTTATGATAAGTTATACACATAAAAATAACAGTCAGGCCATTCTGGGCCTCGAATAATCTGGGTCGAAGGCTCCTTTTTGGCGAAGTACCTCTTGGCGAAGAATCTTCTTCGCCACATTGTGAGTGTGACGAAGGATCTTCTTCGTCGAAGATTGGTTGTGACGAAGACCTATTCTTCGTCGAGGGGTAGTTGTGACGAAGACCTATTCTTCATCGAGTGTGTTACTCAATCAGAGTTAAACATAAATATGTTACGATTAAACATTACACAATACTTAAGTTTTCATGTAACACCAAACGTAACAATACTTAAATCATTCAAATATCATGCACAAGATACAACGTAAAATGAATTGTGAAACAAGTGATGCGTAGAGAAAAGACCTTGAAATTTCAGGTTGTCACACTCAGCCAAAATCATATATAGTAGGTCAACTCGGGCAGAATTTGACTTAAAAAATAATAAAAGATAATTTATATTCCTATCATATTAAAGAATGAATATCATTTTCACGTATTTTGTTATAGATATTAGTAAATTTATGTTATTTGACATATATTTAATTTCCAAAAACTAATTTCTTTATAGTTTAACATGTCCGAGTACTGTAACAACCCAAAAACGGGTTTGGTAAATTAAAACCCGGTTGATATAAAGAAATGAGTTTTAATCTCTTATTTAACCAAAATGAAACTAGAGGGACCAAAACCGCTAAGTGGGAAACATGATTTTATAAAACAAAAAATTTAAAACACCACACACACATAGTGCGTGTGTGTGTGTGTCGATGATCAGGAAGGAGAAAGAGGGTTCAAACCCTAGTTTCTTCAAAATCTTCAAATTGAAAGGCAAGATGAAGCTTAAACTCATAACTGAGCATAGATTAATGATCACCTTCACAAGGGGATCGCAAGGTATGTCTTAAAAGTTAGATTGGTGATTATGCACGAAGTGGGTTATGTTGTAAATCACAAATTTGTATGAAATTGAGCACGAGTATGTGTTAGATTCATCATTTGGAACATGGATTATGCATAGTTTGGGTTAATTTGATGTTTTTAAGTGAAACCCGTTGATTATGGTGATGATGACGACTTGAAAGATCACCCATGTCCAACTTCTTGCTTAAGATTGATGTATTATGATGTGTATGATGGATTCTTGCTAGAGGAATTGAAAGAAATGTGATGCTAATATGTTTGATGTTCATGCATGGATGATTTATGTTGATTAGTAGAAGGATTTGGATGAATTATGTATGAGATTAGGAGATTGTGCATGAACTAGTTGTACTTTATGTTTAGAAGGTAGTACATACACCAAGGGTATGATGATATTATGAAGAACTTAAGTAGATCAATAGTAAGTGATTAATAATGTAGTTATGAAGTGGGTTTTAGATAATGTGATGTAAAATGATGATTTACTTATGTTAATGATGTTTGGAATCAAACATGTGTGTGAATGTTTAAAGAAATCGGATAAGAAATGATAGATTAGCATGTTATAAGGTTGAATGATAAATTCCATATAAGATCCGTGTAATGAAAAGGTTGTGATGAATGATGAATAAGCTAACTATCTTGAGAATGATATATGATAGTTGATGCTTGATAAGCAACATGGAAGCTTGGGAAAGAAGCGGGTCAAATGGAACTTATGTGCACGGGAAGCGTACTCGGATGCAAGGTAAGTTAAGCTTACACCCTCCTTGTAGAATACCTCTTCATTGTATAGATTATGAATATGATAAGTTTATAAATGAGGTATGAAGTTCCGACAAGTTTTGATACGGGTCGGAACATGTGTTCATGACAAGAAACTAGGTTTGATGGTTAAAAAGGGATAAAAGGGTATTATGGTAATTTTGGTTGCGAATTAACGAAGGAATAAGTTACATGGATGGGATGATGGATAATTAAAATCCCACAAGGATAAAATGGATATTTAGATTTAACGGGTCAAATGGTGAAGATATCACCATTTGACGATATCGATTAATGAATTGTTTTGTCAAGCGTTGTGAATTCACAAAATGAATAGCGAAAGGAAATTCGTTGCTATTAACGAGCAATTTAGCGGATGAAGTATTAAAACGGGTCATAGCGTTGATCCGAGCCAGGTATGTGTAATTAGAGTTATAGTTAAGTAGTGAGATTGGCTAAATATGAAATGAAGTCCTTTGTTGTAAATGATGGAGCGAAGTTGACAAAAATGCCCTTGATAGGTATATCGGGCGAATGACTTTAAAAGGTTGTTTAGAAACAAGCCATTAGATTAAATGATTACTTTGGACATGTATGAAAGCGAAAAGTATGATCTTTGCGAGTCAAAGTCCTTAAAAATGCGTAAATACCCTTAACGGGTCAAAATAAGATTTAAGTGGAAATGGATTGGGATGTTGTAAGAAACCCGTGTTTGGAACCTTATATGATAGACGACGTCGAAATTATAAGGTTCATGGGGAATTTAGGTCAAACAATCAAGTTATGTTGATGAATGCATGAACGGGTCGAATAAGTGAAAGCGGGTATATAAAGCCGAGAGCTTTAAGTGAATATTTTCCTTAACCGGATGTTGGATTTCAAGTTCATATGATAGAATGTGAATTTACAAGCATGTAGGAAGAAACGGGAGGTTAAACGGGTAAACGGTTCAAAAGTTATGCGCGTTTTAGTGCGTACGGACGACGAAACGGAACTGCAGAAAACTGCAAATTCTAGAGGGCGTCGCCGACGGGTATGGGGGCGTCACCGACGGGCTCCAGAAAGTGAGTTTTTGGCTGACGGGTTATTTGACTGTCTACGGGGTTTTTGGCTACGGGTAATTGCAAGGGCCGTCGCCGACGCCCTCCCTAAGTTCAAAAACCTAAAAATTTGTTATTTAAGTTGATTTATGTATCGTAGGCTTCGGTTTGTTATCCGTGGACTACGGCGGACTTTCCAAACATGATTTTGATGGTTCCTTAGATGTCTATGGGCTATAAATCTAAGTCTAAGTCCCATGTAATTAATGTATGATTATGTAAGAAGTATGTGAGAGCTTGTATGTGTATATATGGGTATGTACATCTGTAGATGTGTATATATATGTATGTGTGAAGGTGCGTCTGAGTGTATGTATGCACGGGAAGATATGGGAAGGTATGTATGCATGTGGATGTCCACGTATGTAAGCATAAAGGTATGTATGAGTATACAAGGGTTCGGTAAGATCTTGAATGTGTAAATGTGAGTATGCAAGTAAGTAGAGACGTAGTAATGTATGTACGTATGTAGATATGCATTTATGTAGATGTGAAGATACGTATGTGCATATGTACGTATGTAGAGACGTAGTAATGTATGTGCGTATGTAGATGTGTGTTTGGTATATATGAAGGTACGTATGAGTTTATGCATGTTGTAGAGATATAGGAAGGCATGTACGTATGCAGATGTGTATGTATGCAGGTAAGAATGTATGTACGCGTGATTTAGGTACGTTGAGTAATACGTTATTAATAGTGTGCCTTGAGAATGAAAGGTAATGCAGGTACATTATTGAAGACTCACCAGGACATGGATATGCAGATGAAATGCTTAAAGTTAGAAAGATAACGAAATGGGAAGTGTACGAGATTGAATCTTATTTATGTATTGTATACTAATGTTATGAATGCATGTGGTGAGTGCAGGTTGTACGAATCATGAGGATCATCAAGGAATAGAGATCGAGGATCGAGTCACTAGAGAGATTGTACGGGAATCTTGATGTATATAATGTAGTAAACATAAGCTATGTTTTTACTTAGTAAATAAGTCGATTGATGGATTTATGTGAAAGAGTTATGTTAAAGTTAAATTTTAAATAAGTAAGGTATTTATAATGAAAGAAATTTTAGACATGAACTTCCGCTGCGACTTTTGGTCAAACGTGAATTAGGGTCTTACAAGTTGGTATCAGAGCCCTGGTTTGAGAGAATTAAGTACGAGAGGATAGGTACTTGAACTCAAACCTATGTGCTCTTGTGATAAGAAACCCGTACAATCTATGACTCGATCAAGATCTAAAGGTAGAAATGGAATGAAAACGTGCATGTATGCATTCATATGAAGAAACTAACGGTTATATTATGTGTATGGTAAGCATAACTGCTTGGAAAGGATGATCCGTGAATGCGGTCTAGACCGGCATCAAGGCAAGTGATAAGACAAATGAACCCCAGGTACGTAAATTCAACGTGTGGGCGTATGAAGTGGTATAACTAAGCAAGCGAAAGAAAATTATAAATGAAATATAATAGTGACATGGCAATGAAGTTTTGAAAATGTTACACGTGCCGAAACTTAATTCTTCGGACATAAGGTGGCGATTACACGAAGGCACGAAACTAGTATGTGGATTGTGTACCTGGCCACTACACAAGAAACGTATGACGTTCGTGAGACCGTGATAATTGTTACAGGTATGTCCGTTAGAATTAAGTAGTAGGTGGACGTGAGGGTGAAGAGAAATGTAAGACTCTCAGGAATGAAAGTATGAATGCTATGTTAGAATCCGCGAGACGGATTCGAAACATGAAAGAAGTTAAAGTATGAATGCTATGTTAGGATCCGCGAGACGGATTCGAAACATGAAAGAAGTTAAAATATGAATGCTATGTTAGAATCCGCGAGACGGATTCGAAACATGAAAGAAGTTAAAGTATGAATGATGTGTTAGAATCCGCGAGATGGATTCGAAGCATGAAAGGAATAAAGTATGAATTACCTGTTTGAATTCGCGAGGCGGATTCAACACATGTATGGAAGAAAAGGTACGAATGATATGTTTGAAACCGCTAGATGGATTCAAACATAGAAGGAATGAAGGGTATGGATGTTACGTTTAAATCCGTGGGACGGATTTAAAACATAAAAAAGGATGTAATGAATGCCTTTATAAGTAAGCATGAATGGAAGGAAGTACGAATGTGTACCTCAATGCATCTATGATAAGTAAGAAAAGTCAGTTTACCTTAAAAGGTCAAACGGCAAAGATAGGCAAAATAAGTAACCAGAATAAAAGAATTGCATGTAAGGAATGAAACATGGAATGTGTAATAGCATGTACATAAGAAGTTGTGAAAGGATTATAGATGAGTAATCATATAGTATAATGAATGTTTGAATGAAATATGCTAACTGCTAAATTGTTGATGATAATGTTAGAACTCTTGATGTGACTATTAAGTCAAACATAGATGTGTATGTGTAAGAGGAGATGAGAAAGGTTTCGGGGACGAAACCTCATTTAAGGGGGGTAGACTTGTAACACCCCAAAAACGGGTTTGGTAAATTAAAACCCGGTTGATATAAAGAAATGAGTTTTAATCTCTTATTTAACCAAAATGAAACTAGAGGGACCAAAACCGCTAAGTGGGAAACATGATTTTATAAAACAAAAAATTTAAAACACCACACACACATAGTGCGTGTGTGTGTGTGTCGATGATCAGGAAGGAGAAAGAGGGTTCAAACCCTAGTTTCTTCAAAATCTTCAAATTGAAAGGCAAGATGAAGCTTAAACTCATAACTGAGCATAGATTAATGATCACCTTCACAAGGGGATCGCAAGGTATGTCTTAAAAGTTAGATTGGTGATTATGCACGAAGTGGGTTATGTTGTAAATCACAAATTTGTATGAAATTGAGCACGAGTATGTGTTAGATTCATCATTTGGAACATGGATTATGCATAGTTTGGGTTAATTTGATGTTTTTAAGTGAAACCCGTTGATTATGGTGATGATGACGACTTGAAAGATCACCCATGTCCAACTTCTTGCTTAAGATTGATGTATTATGATGTGTATGATGGATTCTTGCTAGAGGAATTGAAAGAAATGTGATGCTAATATGTTTGATGTTCATGCATGGATGATTTATGTTGATTAGTAGAAGGATTTGGATGAATTATGTATGAGATTAGGAGATTGTGCATGAACTAGTTGTACTTTATGTTTAGAAGGTAGTACATACACCAAGGGTATGATGATATTATGAAGAACTTAAGTAGATCAATAGTAAGTGATTAATAATGTAGTTATGAAGTGGGTTTTAGATAATGTGATGTAAAATGATGATTTACTTATGTTAATGATGTTTGGAATCAAACATGTGTGTGAATGTTTAAAGAAATCGGATAAGAAATGATAGATTAGCATGTTATAAGGTTGAATGATAAATTCCATATAAGATCCGTGTAATGAAAAGGTTGTGATGAATGATGAATAAGCTAACTATCTTGAGAATGATATATGATAGTTGATGCTTGATAAGCAACATGGAAGCTTGGGAAAGAAGCGGGTCAAATGGAACTTATGTGCACGGGAAGCGTACTCGGATGCAAGGTAAGTTAAGCTTACACCCTCCTTGTAGAATACCTCTTCATTGTATAGATTATGAATATGATAAGTTTATAAATGAGGTATGAAGTTCCGACAAGTTTTGATACGGGTCGAAACATGTGTTCATGTCAAGAAACTAAGTTTGATGGTTAAAAAGGGATAAAAGGGTATTATGGTAATTTTGGTTGCGAATTAACGAAGGAATAAGTTACATGGATGGGATGATGGATAATTAAAATCCCACAAGGATAAAATGGATATTTAGATTTAACGGGTCAAATGGTGAAGATATCACCATTTGACGATATCGATTAATGAATTGTTTTGTCAAGCGTTGTGAATTCACAAAATGAATAGCGAAAGGAAATTCGTTGCTATTAACGAGCAATTTAGCGGATGAAGTATTAAAACGGGTCATAGCGTTGATCCGAGCCAGGTATGTGTAATTAGAGTTATAGTTAAGTAGTGAGATTGGCTAAATATGAAATGAAGTCCTTTGTTGTAAAGGATGGAGCGAAGTTGACAAAAATGCCCTTGATAGGTATATCGGGCGAATGACTTTAAAAGGTTGTTTAGAAACAAGCCATTAGATTAAATGATTACTTTGGACATGTATGAAAGCGAAAAGTATGATCTTTGCGAGTCAAAGTCCTTAAAAATGCGTAAATACCCTTAACGGGTCAAAATAAGATTTAAGTGGAAATGGGTTGGGATGTTGTAAGAAACCCGTGTTTGGAACCTTATATGATAGACGACGTCGAAATTATAAGGTTCATGGGGAATTTAGGTCAAACAATCAAGTTATGTTGATGAATGCATGAACGGGTCGAATAAGTGAAAGCGGGTATATAAAGCCGAGAGCTTTAAGTGAATATTTTCCTTAACCGGATGTTGGATTTCAAGTTCATATGATAGAATGTGAATTTACAAGCATATAGGAAGAAACGGGAGGTTAAACGGGTAAACGGTTCAAAAGTTATGCGCGTTTTAGTGCGTACGGACGACGAAACGGAACTGCAGAAAACTGCAAATTCTAGAGGGCGTCGCCGACGGGTATGGGGGCGTCACCGACGGGCTCCAGAAAGTGAGTTTTTGGCTGACGGGTTATTTGACTGTCTACGGGGGTTTTTGGCTACGGGTAATTGCAAGGGCCGTCGCCGACGACCCTAGGGCTGTCGCCGACGCCCTACCCAAGTTCAAAAACCTAAAAATTTGTTATTTAAGTTGATTTATGTATCGTAGGCTTCGGTTTGTTATCCGTGGACTACGGCGGACTTTCCAAACATGATTTTGATGGTTCCTTAGATGTCTATGGGCTATAAATCTAAGTCTAAGTCCCATGTAATTAATGTATGATTATGTAAGAAGTATGTGAGAGCTTGTATGTGTATATATGGGTATGTACATCTGTAGATGTGTATATATATGTATGTGTGAAGGTGCGTCTGAGTGTATGTATGCACGGGAAGATATGGGAAGGTATGTATGCATGTGGATGTCCACGTATGTAAGCATAAAGGTATGTATGAGTATACAAGGGTTCGGTAAGATCTTGAATGTGTAAATGTGAGTATGCAAGTAAGTAGAGACGTAGTAATGTATGTACGTATGTAGATATGCATTTATGTAGATGTGAAGATACGTATGTGCATATGTACGTATGTAGAGACGTAGTAATGTATGTGCGTATGTAGATGTGTGTTTGGTATATATGAAGGTACGTATGAGTTTATACATGTTGTAGAGATATAGGAAGGCATGTACGTATGCAGACGTGTATGTATGCAGGTAAGAATGTATGTACGCGTGATTTAGGTACGTTGAGTAATACGATATTAATAGTGTGCCTTGAGAATGAAAGGTAATGCAGGTACATTATTGAAGACTCACCAGGACATGGATACGCAGATGAAATGCTTAAAGTTAGAAAGATAACGAAATGGGAAGTGTACGAGATTGAATCTTGTTTATGTATTGTATACTAATGTTATGAATGCATGTGGTGAGTGCAGGTTGTACGAATCATGAGGATCATCAAGGAATAGAGATCGAGGATCGAGTCACTAGAGAGATTGTACGGGAATCTTGATGTATATAATGTAGTAAACATAAGCTATGTTTTTACTTAGTAAATAAGTTGATTGATGGATTTATGTGAAAGAGTTATGTTAAAGTTAAATTTTAAATAAGTAAGGTATTTATAATGAAAGAAATTTTAGACATGAACTTCCGCTGCGACTTTTGGTCAAACGTGAATTAGGGTCTTACAAGTACTCTCCACCTAAGCCGAGTACTCTCAACTCCCCGATCGACCGACTAGGGAGCGCCTAACGACTTTTGCAACCATGGTTGGTATAAATATTGATGTGATAGTTTTCTTATTATACAATATTTTGTTTATAACATACATGAACAAATTTCATACAAATCAGAAAAGAATATTAACCTGATTTACGATGTGTCTATGTACTTTTATAAAAATTTCACGTCAGTGACAAATTTTGCATAATCGACAAAAAATTCTTAATTAAAAGTAAAAGGAGAGGAATATATAGTAGATATTGTACTTTCGAAGGAAATCTTCATCTCATAAAAAAATTGGTTGGTATATATAACATGTTCAATTTAATAAATGTGAACAAGCTACATTATTGTATAGAACTAGTGGGTTACAGCCACGCTTCGCGGCGGGGCGACCTGATTTTTGATCCGATATACCAGTCGAAAGAGAAAACTTACAAAATAAAGTCGTGGTAAGTACAAAAGTATGTCAACACGTGTTTTAAATCAACCGGAAAACTCGATTACAAAAGTACTTAGAAAGTTAAAGGGTAGTCAGTGTCAATGCTAAAAGTTGAGAAAATACAAAAAAAAAAAAAAAATATGTCGAAATGTAAGTCAACTTAAGTTTATATCGACACGTAAATAAAAATAAAGACGTAAAAGTCGATTAAAAAGTATATAGAAAGTTAAGAGTTTGTAAGAGTCAATGCTGAAAATTAAAGGTTAAAAGTAAAAAAAAAAGAAAAAAAGCAAAAAGACAAAAAAAAATCACCGACTACAAAAGTATTTAGAAAGTTAAAGGATTGTCAGTGTGAATACTGAAAGTTGAGAAAAAACAAAATAAAATTACGTCGAAACGTAAATCAACTTAAGTTTATATCGACACGTAAATAAAAATAAAGACGTAAAACTCGGTTAAAAAGTATTTAGAAAGTTAAGGGGTCGTAAGAGTTGATAGTGAAAGTTAAAGGTTAAAAGTAAACAAAACAACAAAAAGATAAAAAGACCAAGTCAAAGACAAAAAAAAAAAGTTGCTGTAATTTCAAGTTGTTCTTTAATATATATATATATATGGGACCGCTAAAATGAAAACCACCTCTAGTTGTAAGAATATATATATATATAGGGTACCGCTAAAATGAAAACCACCTCTAGTTGTAAGAACCGTGAGAACTTTTTGATCCAGGGCGAGGTGGACCAAATTTTTTTTTCATAAACGTAGATGCGGGTATTATAAACACATTTGTAAAAAAAAATTCAAAAAAAAAATGTCGTGTGTGTAGTTTTGAGCACCCCAAGTTTGTGTTTACGGGTACCGTAAACTAAATTTTACGGTACCCGTAAACACAAACTTGTGGTGCTCAAAACTACACACACGACATTTTTTTTTTGAATTTTTTTTTACAAATGTGTTTATAATACCCGCATCTACGTTTATGAAAAAAAAAATTAGTCCATCTCGCCACGTACGGTGTAGTTCTCACGGTTCTTACAACTAGATGTGGTTTTCATTTTAGCGGTCCCCTATATATATATATATATATATATATATATATATATAATTACAAAATGATATTTCTGTTGCATAAGTTATGTATTTATTATAAAAAGCATATATGACGTGTGAAAATGGCACAGTGATCATGACTCATGAGTGTATATGATGTTCATAATGAGATCTATTTGTGAGAAAAAAAAATTGTTGTAAATTGAAGTAAAAAATGTAATAATTTACTTGGTATTCATTGTAATTATTATATTATATTATAATTATTATGAAAAATCTAACTTTATAAATAGAGGTTATCTCGAACACCCATTTATTAATTGGGTTAACACGAACATGACTCGTATGTTAAATTGGTTAGAATACACGCAACTTGTTGATTAAATGGGTTATAAGATCATGTGTAGTTATAAAGCCCTTTGGTAAGGGTTATGCGACAAGTGGCAAAAAAGTGTAAGAGCGGTTTTATGGAGGGTTATATCACAAGAGAGTGTAGTGTAAGGGGGTTATATAACCCCTTCAATTATACATACATATGTATGTAAATAAATGTGTGTGAGTGGGGGAGAAAGTGGCATGGCGTGATATTTCTTGCGAGGAATCAAAATTCAATCCCTATAGCGCCGGCTATAATGGTGTTGTTGGGCGCTATGTTTGTCTCCAGCGCCATATCCAACCCCACTACGGAGGCTCTAATTCAGCAACCCAAAAGCTAACTATTTTTGTGTTATAAATTGGTGTTTATACACGCAACCAATATACATTATACATACTTAAAGTTATAAGTGGCTCAACGTAAATATAGATTAATAGATTGTACATAGATTATCAATGGGGTGGTCGTCTATTGGCAAAGATAAAATATTTAAACACCTGGGTCTAGGAGAAGGAGGTATTGGGTTAATGTCCCACAGATGATAAAGATTAAAAGAAATTTGTAAATAATAAAGATTATACATAGAGTATAGATTATATGTAATAAACAATAACAATGTATGGTAAGGAAACCTCAAATGTATGTCATCAGTTTATCTGTAACATTGAATTATTTAATATATAATTTTACTTGGATTTATTCTTAAAGTGGTATTTTCAATAGATGTTCAAAAATCCAAGTGTCGCAACTCCAGTGAAAGTGATAAAAGAGCGGTTGCTTTTGCATCACATTAATCATTTTTTTTTTATTTTGCGGTAATGAATTGTACTATAATTTATAATTATTAAATTATCTCTTTATAAGATTTGCATTTTATCATATTCCCCTCTATATTAAAAAGAGAAAGGAATGAACAGTTATCATAAATAATAAATATTAAAAAGATTCCTCTATATATTAAAAAGAGAAAGAAATGAACAGTTATCATAAATAATAAATATTAAAAAGATTCCTCTATATATATATTATTAATTATCCTATATATTAATAAACCAAGCTTTTGAATAGTAGTTGTCACATCATGATAAATAGTAACGAATAGTAAACTTTTCTTATTGATTGGTTGTCTTTGTTGACTTTTTTATAGTGAGTTCAATCCTTTGATGTTATTGTTTATATACTGTTGGTTTTTTTAATATGATCTATTTGTATGTTTGGTAAAGTGGTTTGTGTGGTGTTTTAGTTTGCAAAGGGGATGGGTTCAAGTCCCACTCTTTACATTTTTTTTTATATCTATTATATTAACTATTACCTATTACCTATATAAACAAAGTTAATGAATAGTGTTTTAATGCTACATGGTATCGTTGTTTCATCGTTAATCACGAGTACCGTACGATTGTACGAACAATAACGCTATCGCACAACTTTTTGTTGGTTTTCTTTAACTTTTAATGATTTATTTATTTTAGTTTCAGGGGTAGGGACAGAGGTGTACAAATCGGTTATTAAAAAACCGGTTAAAAAAACGGTTTTTTCACCCAAAATAAAAACCGGTTTTTTTTATAACCGGTTCCGGTTACTAACCGGTTTTTGAGGTCCAAAACAATAACCGGTATAACCGGTTGGGACCGGTTTTTAACCGGTTTTTCCCAAAAAAACCGGTTTTAACCGGTTTTTTAATAACCGGTTCGGTTAATAACCGGTTTTTGAAGTCAAGAATAGAAACCGGTATAAAAACCGGCGGTTAAAAAAAACCGGTTAAAAAAAAAACCAGTTTCGGTTTTTTTTCCGGTTTCGGTTCTAAAACCAGTTTTTTTGTACACCTCTGGGTAGGGATGAGCACGGTGCCAACCGATACCGAATCGGTACTTGTACCAAAAATGCTGGTTACGGTACCGGTTTATGAAGGTAAAACTGGTGGCGAACCGGTACCATGAACGCCAAAAGTCGGTACCGAATTGTTACTTAATATATTTCGGGAAATTCGGTACCGATACCCAATACCATTGGCTCATATCTGACCATGAGTTTCATACGAACATCATTACCATATAACTTTTTTGGTTGATTTTCTTCAGGTTCTCTTTTAGTGTTTTTTTTTACATTTTTAAAATTTTTGTCAGTGGTTCCATGCGCAAGGCTCTCGCAGTGATTTCAAAATACATATAAACACAGACTAAATCACAAAAGAAGTACGCCGCAACGCGGCGACCATAATAAACCTAGTTAATATTAAAAAGAGAAAGGAATGAACAGTTATCATAAATAATAAATATTAAAAAGAGTCTTTGAATGAAAAGTAATAAAAATATAAATGAATGAACAGTATTGGGTACCGGTACTGGTATCAAATTTATCAAACTGAGTGTATTTTCGGTATCCGTTCGGCACCGGTATTCATCGGGTTTTACCCTCAAATACCGGTGCCGTACCAGTACCGACCGTATCAAGCCGTACTGTACCAGGTATATTCAGTACCGGTACCTATTTTTGGGGATTTCGGTAACGGTATTTTCGGTACCGGTTGGTACCGAGCTCATCAAATCATGTAGCAACGTAGCAATGCAAGTAATTGGACAGTTTAGATTACTTTTCATACACACAGTAAGTAAAATGTATTTCGTTTGAATGAGGTTTTATATACACAACAACTTATTTTGCTTTATTTTTTGTCTTTTTACGTAATGAATGAATTGTAGCATGTAAAATTAACTTGGATATTTAGATTATTGATGAGAAAATCATATCAAATCCTGTAATCAAACCGGTATCGTATCGGTACCAATTTTACTATACCAAATCATTTTCGGTACCAATTTGTTACCCACCTTTTGGCGTTTTCAGAATCGTTACTTTCGGTTCGACACCGGTCTAGCACCATACCTATATTTATTGATTTTTACCTTCAAATACCATACCGTATTGTACCAAGTATTTTCGATCCCGGTACCTAATTTCGATGATTTTCCGGATCGGTACTTTCGGTGTCGTTACAGGTACCAAGCTTATTCATATTTTAACGTGTTAGCACCATAATAACTGAACTGAAAACAACCGAATTTCCAACCTGTAGGACGTGTGGGTCCTATTATTATATATTAGGTTATTTAAAATCGTTTTTTAGGACGGATTGACTATCCTTTTCACGACATTTTTATTTATGTTTTAATATTCGGTATCTGCTTGCCATTACTAACACGCGTTTTGCAGTCATTGGTTCCCCGCCGCAACGCACGGGTGGAAATTTAACTAGTTAGTTTAAATCCTATACATACATGCATGTACACATCTATAAATAACAAATATATGTTACATGATAAGCTTATCCAAAATCTTTAAGGAAAAGACAAAAGAAATGTTAAAAAATAATAGTAAAGTGGTTAAAATACAACTATTTATTATGTAAAATTAGTTTTCATTGCCTAAAAAACACACACACACATATATCTTTAGGTTCTTTCTTATTCTTCTCACACTTTTGGTCTTTTTTACAGAAACCTCTCTCTCTCTATATATATATTATATGTGTGTGAAGTATAGGAAGAAAACTCACTTGAGTTGAAAAAACTCAAGAAAACCCTATGTAACATTTCTATTTTTTTTCTAAAAAAAGGGAACGTAACATATATATATTTGAACATTTTTATAAAAAAATGTAAAAAGTGCCGACTATTTTTTTTTGAATATTAAAAATCTGTATGTTACATTTTTTGGGCATATATATTATGTAACATGGAATTTTTAACATTTAAAAAAAAACTACTCGACGCTTTTTTGTTTTTTTTTTTACAAAAATGTTCAAATATATGTATGTTACATTCCTTATTTTTTTTAGAAAAAAAAAATGTTACATAGGGTTTTTAAAAGGGTTTCTTGAGTTTTTTTTAACGCAAGTGGGATTCCATTTTATCCTTCTCATATATATATATAGGGTGGGGTTCTAGAGTGAACACTAGTGAATTTGCGAACTGAGTGAACAAATCTTGACCATTGATTTACACATGTGGATGGCTAGGATTTCATCATCAAATCGTAAAATACACTAGTGTATTTCATCATCAAATCCTGGCCATTGATCTACACACATGTATGGCCAGGATTAGTTCGCTCAGTTCGCAAACTACACTAGTGTTCACTCTTGAACCTAATCCTATATATATAGTGTAACGTACAATAGGCCTTATCGTACGCTCGTACGCAATTGTGAAATCGTATGTTGGTAATTTTGGTTAAATTGCATGTTGTTTTTTTGTAACAATTTCGCATGTTGTTTGTTTCATCACAATTCACATGTTAAGAAATAAAGCTGCACGTTACTACAATGAAGTTACTATAACGCGACCAAATAGCCAACTTATATTTGAAGTTGAAGTTTAACTCAAAGAATAGCATTAAAAGAACAACATTAAAAGTTCATACAATCATTTACTGTGAATATTGTATATGATTTACTAATCATTTACATTAAATAATGAAAATGATTTACTATGAATATACCATTAAATGCAATAAAGAATCTTATATATAAAATAATCTAATCATTGGTATTGTATTAAATAAGAACAACCATTTAATAAACTTTTATATAAAATAATCTAATCATTGGTATTGTATTAAATACAATCATAACACACAAACAAATTTATATAAATGGCAAATTAGAATTTACTGGACATCTTGAAGATCCAAGTTCGTCTTTTTTCTTTCGTTAGGAAAGATTTCCATATATCCACACCAGACAACAATTCCAGCAACATCTAAAATGGTAAACATAGCAACATAAATTATTGACATTCAAAAGGGAGGCAAAACATATATCAGATTATCAGAAACAGTCATACCGCACGTGAGCATATCATTTCCTTCTCCATTAACAATGTGTGAATGTGCGATGAAATTAAATCCGTAATCAACACCTTGCCAACCATTCGCACGTGTAACAACCGTACACCGGTAAAAGTTAATCTTGTAACCATGGTTAATAAGTTTGTAAGCATAAGTGTTTTCTCCAACACCAAATCTGGAGAGAATAACAACTTCATCCTTATGAAGCTGTGAGATAAACACAGGTATCAATGGAGCCTTAATCCCTGCCTGAATCTTACTGCCTGAATCTTACGGCCCTGACAAATAAGTGAGACCACATACTTTAGAAACAAACAAACAAACAAACAGTATCTCAAAAAAATATAAAAGATACTCAGCTAAAGTCTCCACATATGAAGGATCAATAACCAACTAATATTCATGTTTGTTTCACTTTGCCTAATCCTATAACAAAGAAACAAACAGTAACTATCTATAACTGACCAAAAACCAACCAAACTATTAGTCTTTTTATCATTATAACTAACCCTAAATTACACAAAACAGCAAATACATAACCATGTAACTTTAGTTACACAAACCTAAATTACAAAACACACTTTCAAAACATAAAGAATATTCGTATTTGTTTCATTATTCCTAACCCTAAAACAAACAAACAAACAGTAAACAATAATCATCTATGAAGGATCATAAACAAACCAAACAAATATTCATCTTTGGTTCTTTATATCTAACCCTAGTAAATCAAAGATCCAAAAAACAAAAAAAAAAACCATCTTTCTTCCTTTAAAGAAAGAAACAAACACTAATTTCACAATAATCATCTATTAATCATCTATTTCTTTGGAAAAAACAAACAAACAAATATTCATCTTTGTTACTTTATATCTAACCCTAAATTATAAAGAATCCAAAAAACCATCTTTCTTTCTTTAAACAAACAAACAAACAGTCACTTTACAATAATCATCTATTTCGGATAAAAAAACAAACAAACATATTTTCATCTTTGTTTCTTTTTATCTAACCCTAAATTACACAAAACTCAAAATGAAAATGATAAAAAGAGTAAAAAAGGACAAATGCTTGACAAACACTAATACATTCTCATCAAGCAAGATCAGATCCATCCGAAAGGACTGAACCCATTTCCGGATGATTCGACACTTGAGATTCCACATATCTTTGGACGGATTCAAATCATCAATGAAACTGAGTGACAAAGATGGTGGTTCACCGTCGGATTTCTTGCCGGATGACATACTTTGCACAGAAGATGCGAACATTTTGAAATGAGAAGAAAAGGGTGTAATGGAATCGGTGAAGATAATGAGAAGAAAGTTTGAATAAGAAAGTGTGAAGAAGAAGAAGAAGGAGAGAGAGAGATATGATTACTTCTTGCAGTGCATTAAATGGCAATTTCTTCTCCCCATGCAATTTCAAAATTCCCTCCTAAAGAAAACCCTTTTTTACTAATAATAAAATCAGATTATATATTTTAGATAGATTTATATATATATAAATATTGAAAACGGAATTATGACATCAGCGAGTACATGTGGCATAGCTTAGAAATTGACACGTAGACAGTTTTACATCAGCTCATAATCTCTTATTATAGATAGTATAGATTAATATACTTATTATTATTATTATATCATATTAATATACAATTTATTAATTTATACACACCAATAAATAAATACATATTGTTATTATATCATATTAATATATCCAATTTATTAATCTATACATAAAGTATAGATAAGTACGTGATATATAAAAATATTTATCTTATACTATTGTAGTATTTTATTTATTTTTATTTTCATATGTGACATTAAATTTTATTTTTTAATCATTGCTGATCAAACCAAATTAGGTTATATACTTGCAGACCTAGATTGTCTAATCTAACCAAATAATTTGTTTACGAATAAGTACACATATATCTCTTAATTTAGCAATATTATTACTTTATTAATAATATATTATATCAATATCCAATTAAACACTATAAAGAAACAACTTAATTATGCATATATGTGTTGTAATGTTGGCTTTGGGAGTCTTTAAAAAAAATGGAAATTTTCCTTTTTAACCCTAAAGTTTTAGCGTTTGACAATTTAAGTTTAAACTTCTAATCTTTGTTTCCTTTTTAACCCTAAGGTTTTAATCTTTGTCAATTTACCCTAAAGATTTATTCTTTGACAATTTAAGTTTAAAATTTTTAATCTTTGTTTCCTTTTTAACCCTAACGTTTTAATCTTTGACAATTTAAGTTTAAAGTTTTAATCTTTGGTAATTTAACCCCTTTGATTAATTTGATTTTTTACTTCTAATTCAAAAGTTTTCATCTTTTGCGATTTAACCACTTTGATTTTTTTTACTTATGTGTTGTAATCTTGGCTTTGGAGGTTTTTCAAAGAAAAAATGGTTATACATATGGTTGTTGTAACCTTGGCTTTGGGGGTTTTTCAAAAAAAAAAAACTTGATTTTTTACTTTTCACCCAAAAGTATTCATAAATTACTTTTAACCTAAACTATTTGTTTTTTTTTACTTTTAACACAAAACTTTTTATCTTTTGCAATCTATCCTTACAACTTTTTTTTACTTTCAACTTTGATCCTTTATAGTTTTCATTTTCCGCAAATTTTTCACTTTATGCTTCGTTCTAAATTTTTTGACTTAACACATTGCAACGTGCGTCTTTGGTTTAGCGTTTTTTACGTTTCGTTCTAAATTTTGCGAGTTAACACGACGCAACGTGCGTGTGTGGGTGAACGTTTTTACATCATCTATTTTTTTCCCGTTTGACAGGTTCAACATAACGTGCGCGTCCTAAATCGACACAAAACTAAAGAATTCCCGCCGCATTGCGGCGGGTTGTAATTCTAGTATGTATATATAAATAATGAAACACATGTCCTAAAGTTAGATAGAATAGTTTTCCGTTCTATTCATACAATGTGATGACATTGTGACACCTAGTATGCCATTAGTGACAAATTTTATGGCAATCATATGAGTTTGGCTTGGTGGATTCACTATTGCACATTTGCACACACCTAAGAGAGATAAAAGAGATCATAAGAGAGAGGGGAACATTTTTTTGTCAAATCTTGTGTCTATTGACAAAAATAGCCTCCTAAACTCATTAAAAGAATAAAAGACAACCATGGCCTTACATTTTAGATCAACCTAAACTCCTAAAGCATATAATACACAATTATTAAGAGATGATTAATGTAAACTTAATTTGGTATGATTTGGCAAATCCACTAGTTGTCCAACAATTGTATTTCATGGGATTAGGTCAAGGGCAAAACGGTCATTTACTAAAATTTACTTAACATCATACATATACTTGACACTTGGACAGATCATATCAACTTTAGTTATCAAACAAAAAGCAAAAGAGAAATGTGCTTTTAGATAATTGATGCAATGATTTATATCATATTGAAATGAAGCATATGTTTTTCCAAGGTTAGAATTATGAAATGCATGACTATATACAACTTTCATTGCATGAAATAAAGTTATCAATGCATGTGATTTTACAAAAGTTAAAAAGTCTTGACTACCCTTTTCCCATTCTTTCTTCTATTTAAGGCAACAAGCAAAGAGCCTTAAAGACTCCCACTTGAGCTTTTTCTATGACAAACATTGGGAATATATGCATTGGCATGTATCTTGAGAATTAGGGCAAATAAGGAGAGAAAGAAGATGAGTTACACTTTGTTATTCCATCTCTTGCTCTCCACCTTTCAAATAGTTTGATTTTGGCATTAACCATTTTTGGGTAGTGTCGAAACAAACCGGCAAGTCACGAAACGGCGAAGGAGACTCACTCGAGTCTTATATACATGTGTATCTCTATGGCTATATGTAATTTAGGGTGTTATTATATTTGTTGTTTGTATGAGAGTGTAATAAAATGATCCATGTATGTATGGTGCTTTTGTTCACATTCTATTTCGTGTGTTGTTTATTAGTTGTATAATTGTGTTGTGGAAGTGTTTTTGATCTAGTAATATGAAGGTATCTTGTTGCAATGTCTTTTGTTAAATCCCACCTTTTGTGTGTGGATTATTTTTACACCCACAATCACACTCGCAAAAGTCAATCATGGGTGGGTACCCATGGGTGCTAGGTAAACCCCATAGTTTATAATATATTGGCAATTATATAAAATAACGAACCCGTACTTTATAATATAAACATGATTCTTTAAACCTAATCAATGTAGAACTCTCATGTTTGTATTGGGGAATTTTGTATACCACTTTTAGATCAAATTATTTCTGTAGTTCTCCCGAATAATTCAATCGGATACAACTCAGATTGAGAAATCGAACTCTAGTATGTGTGTGTTGAGAGATTCGTATCAACCAGAATGTGACAAATAAACTTGATTTCGAATTTGGGTTGATCTTGCAG
>JARYGA010024603.1:0-12292 GCA_030545235.1 Helianthus tuberosus | reverse complement strand
AGCGGAGAGATATACCGTGACAGTTTCTCCGGTGATTGGAGCAGTTAAGGTGGGCAGGGATCCAAGACAAACTTTCAGCTCCTGAAATGCCGAATCGGCTTCCGGAGTCCATTCTATTTGGCCTTTTGTTGTTCGTTTTTTCAGCACATTCATGAAAGGAATAGAGCGATCAGCCGCTTTTGAAACAAAACGATGAAGAGCAACGAGCTTTCCGTTTAATGACTGAATTTCTTTGACAGTTCTGGGGGGTTGCATGGAGACTACTGCTTTGATTTTATCCGGATGTGCCTTGATTCCGGACTGGGTTATCCATACACCGAGAAACTTCCCTTCTTCTAAACCGAAGGAGCATTTTTTGGGATTAAGCTTAAGATTAACACTCCGAAGCCTGGTGAAGGTTTCGAGTATGTCGTCAATCATGTTGTCTTCGGCTTGACTTTTTATAACCAAGTCGTCCACGTAAATTTCTAAATTCCTTCCAATCTGGTCTTTGAATGCCTTGTCCATCAGCCTTTGATACGTGGCTCCGGCATTTTTCAATCCAAACGGCATTTTGGTATAACAAAAAAGCCCTTCATTGGTTACAAACGCGGTCTTATCCTCGTCCTCTACAGCCATCTGTATCTGATTATAGCCTTTGTATGCATCCAAGAAACATTTGAGGCGAAAGCTAGAAAGAGAGTCAATCTTGAGATCGATCTCCGGCAAGGGGTAACAATCCTTCGGACATGCGTTGTTTAAATCGGAGAAGTCTACACACATTCTCCAAGTTTTATCTTTCTTAGTGACCATTACTGGGTTGGAAACCCAGGTCTGGTAACGCACTTCCCGAATGATTCCGGCGTTCAATAACTTTCGTACGTCCTCGGATATTGCTCTGTTTCGAGCTGGAGCCATGTTTCTTTTTCTTTGAGCTACAGGTTTCGCAGAATGCGACACCTTCAGCTTATGTTCGGCCAAACATCGAGGAACTCCAACCATATCGGAAGTTTGCCAGGCAAACACATCGAGAGAATTAGATAAAAGCTTCCACAGCTTCTTTTTAGTGCTTTCTGGGAGTTGAGCGCCGACTTCAATTTTTTGCTCTGGGAAATGCGGATTAATAGCCCATTTTTCTGTGAGGAGGTTCGGAGGTTTGTCAGTACCCTTGCTTTGTCGTACTTCAGCTACGCAAATTGTGGATTCGGAGTGCAAAGTTGCCACCCCTGCCTCGGTGGGGAATTTTAACGATCCGTGAATGGTAGAGCTGATGATGCCGAAGGCGCACATGCCGGGCCTTCCTAATATGACATTATGCACGGACCTTGCTTCTACCACTAGATACGTCAGGTTTACGGTTCGGACGAAACTCCCTTCTCCCAGTGTTGTTGGTAAAGTGATTTGCCCCATAGGCTGTACCACTTCTCCGGAAAAACTTACCAACGACATTGATACTCGAATCAATTTTGCCTTGGTCTGTGGAGCTAGCTGTTGAAAACACTGCTTATACATGATCTCGGTGGCACTTCCGCTGTCAACATAAATCCTCCGGACCTTGTGACCTGCTATAATTGCAGACACGATGATTGGTCCGTCTTTGACTTCTTCAGGATTGATAGGGGGAAAAGCAATGGGTTGCTGCATCCAAGCAGCCATATGGTGGCTGGATCGCTTGATGCCTTGGCTACCTGCTTTTCTGATCATGCCTATTACTGGTTGGTTGTTCGGATTATCCACCGAATTACCCGAAGATTTTCCTTCCTTCACTTCTTTTACTAGATGCGACAGTTTTCCGGATCGTACTGCTTTTTCTATTTCTTGTTTCAGGGACCAGCAATCATCAGTGTTGTGACCTCGAGCATGATGATAGTCACAATATTTCTTGGAGTTCTTATCACCCGGGTTTCGGAGCTTCGGTGGAGCAGGGAAGTTTGACCCTTCCGCACTGAGAATTTCACTGGGAGTTTTGGAAAGGTCTGACAAGTTGTAAAATCTTGACCCGGAGCTTCTTCCACGTGGAGGTCTGTCATTCCTGTTGTATGGGTGTGGCCGTCCTCTATTACTGGACGGAGCTTTGTCGAATACGGACCCCCCGTTTTTCTTCCAGGAAGACATCTTGTGATCCGACTCCGGAGCTGGATTGCATGCGTTTTTGCCTCGAGCAAAGGCTCTGGCTCGCTCCATGAGTACCTCCATTGTCTTTGGGAGATTTTCATGTAGTTTTTCGACCAACTGATTGTTCCGGACTCCGTGACAGAATCCGGAGATTCTCAGCTGATCAACTACTCCACTGATCTGCATACTCTCCCGGTTAAACCGGTCAATGAAGCTATCCAAAGATTCTCCATCCCTTCTCCGAATGTTGTGAACTTCGGTGATTTCTTTGGAGTAGTGTCTTTGCTGGCTAAAATTTTGGAGAAATAACCTTCGGAACTCTTCAAAATCGTTGATCTCACCTTCATTCAGCGCATCGAACCACACTCGAGCAGCTCCAGTTAGTGTTTGTGCGAACATAAAACACCATGCTGGCATCGGCCACTGTTCAACTCGTGCGGCTCCGTCGAAATCGAACATATGATCATCTGGATCAGTTGTACCATCATACTTTTTTTACTGTAGTTGGCATTTTGAGCTTCGGAGGAAGCTTGGCATGTGTGATGCGGGCGCTGAATTTTGACTTTGCAGTCATGGAAACTGGGTGATACGGTTTGGTGAGTTCCGGATCATTAATTACATCCATCTGTGCTTCATTTCGTATGGCCATTGCTGGCGAAGGTCCGGACGAACCCTGGACATACCCAGTGTGAATTTCCGAAGTGACCACTGTGGAAAAAGTGGGAGGAGTAAACATTGTAGGACCCATGGTCCTTATCGGAGCTTCATCTTGAAACAACCTGGTTCGTAAACCGAGGATTTGTTCATCTCTAGCCTGTTGTGCTTTCAATCGTCGCAGAAGACTTGCATTTCTGGAAAGAAACTCCGCATAAAACTCAGATGTTTGCGAAGTAGGGATTAGTACGAAAGGCAAGGTTGTTCCCGGCCCTGAGCTTAAAGCATCTGAGGTTATGGAAACAGTACTTGCTGGTGCTATAGTTTGTGTGCTAACAGTTGTAGATCCCAGATTCACAGAACCTGAGGCCGCCATTTGTCAGTTCTGTGCTCAAGAAATTCACCTAAGTGAAGGACTAAGAGCTTTGAGATCGGATGGCGCCAATTGAAGAACCAAAGAATCGTGTTTAGGCCGAAGCCTGTAAACGAGGGTTTGGATCTTGTGAGAGAACTTGGGGAACAGTCCTGCAAAACAGAAAACCGTTAGGCTCGCCGCAGAGATGGGAGGGCCCCTCTGCGACCACCCTCCGGCGTGAGGATAAGTATTGGTAGAGAGAGAAAATAGAGAGAGAAAGTAAGGACGAAGGTTCAGAAAATCGTACTTGGCTTTGTACTTGATGGGGTATTTATAGTAGTCAACTTAGATGACATCATCCGTCCAGACGCACTTGAATGGAGGTTCGTCTTCGGAGGTTCTTGATGTTGGACGGACATTATTCGGATGTACGTCCAGGTGGAGTCTTGTTCGTCCTGGGAATCATGTCCGGCTTCCGACATGTGTCTTCAGTGTATACTCTGCACACGACTGAAAAGCAACAACGAGCAATAGATTGATTAGATTCTGATTCGTCACGTATTCTCGAAGCTTCGAGATTACTTCCGAAAGCTAACGTACGCCGTAATAAGATCTAACGTACCGTCGTACCGGAGGAACTGAAACCGGTGGTTTAACTAAAGTTATTGAGTGACAGTGTTCCGATAACGGAGACGACGGTGTAAAAACGCATGATTTTGTGTGGATGAGTAGTGGTGGTTTGCGGTGGTTGGAAGGAGTGAGAGAGAGAAACTCCGGCGAAGGGATGCCGGAAAGGTGGTACGGTTGCAGAAAATATCTTTTTTCTATTGAGAATTTGAAAGTAATTATTAATTTTTTTTAAATGGTTGTTATTATTACTCTTTATGGATTAGGATCAAATACAAAGGATTCTAATTGTAAGAAGTGTAAGAAGGATTTATAGAGTGACAAGTGTCCAATAACCTAAAAAACCCACTACACAAAAAAACCCACTAAAAAAAAAAAAAAACCTTAAACATCCACCACCACCAACCCCCCCCCCCCCCCCACCACCTCACCCACCAAAAAAAAAAAAAAATTTTTTTTTTTTTTGCCGAGGGGGGTGGGGGTTTAGGTTTTTGGGTGGTGGTGGGGGTGGGGGTGGGTGTTTAGTTTTTTTTAGGTTTTTTGGGGGGTGGGGGGGGGGGGGGGTTAGGTTTTTTTTAGGTTTTTGGGGGGTGGAGGGGGGGGGGGGGGTTAGGTTTTTTGGGGGTTTTTTTGGTGAGGTATAGTTTTTTTTTTTTTTTTTTTGCGGGGGGGGGGGGGGGGGGTTTAGGTTTTTGGGTGGGCGGGGGGGGGGGGGGGGGGTTAGGTTTTTGGGTGGTGGTGGGGTGGGGGTGGGGTGTTTAGGTTTTTGGTGGTGACGTAGTGGGTTTAGTTTTAGGTTATTGGACACTTGTTACTCTATAAATCCTTCTACACTTCTTACAATTAGAAGTATTTGTAGAATAACTTGACCCTACTCTTTATAATTCAGGTACTTTTGTATTGGGATTTTTTTTTGTCGTTTGTTCTGGTTAAATTAATGTTTACAATTGACCTATAAAGTTAAGTTGAATACTACAGATTCCATCTACATGTCTTGGTTTTTTTTAAATTAAAAAATAAAAATTGGTTAACTCACACTATCACACACCATTTGAAGTCTAAATCTACATTAGGGTGAACGACGCGTTTGGCGGGGATGGTGTCGTGAAGAGTTATTGCACAGTAACACCACCGCCACGGGCGTCATCCCTACATCTGGTGTGGCAAACTCAAACGCCAAGCGAGGAGTCACCAGCAATGTTTTTAGACGCGGACCAGACCGGTCGGTCGGACTGGGAACTAGAGGTTGGGCCGGTCCGTATCAAGGTATTGGATCGGAATAACATTGAACCGGTGACCCGACGGTTAGACCGTGAAACTGGCCGGTTGAACCGGTTTTAAAGGGGTTGAACCGTTTTTTATATATTCTTCAGTTTAACCCTGTTAATTTTTATAATATATACGACACCTCCCGGTTCTTACGTCTGGTCTGACCGATTCGACCGGTCGGACTCGTGAGCCGGTAAGGAGACCGGTTCGATGTCCAGTCCGATTCTGAAAACATTGGTCACACGCGTAAGGGAAGATGAGGAGAGAGGATTAATAGTGGGCCTCACTCTCTTCCACCAATCACACTTTTATCTATATGTTTTTAATTTTTTTAAAAGAAAAAATTGTTTGGGTTGAGTGTTGCTAATGTTTGAGTGCAAAATAGGGAGTGAAGAGAGGAGTTTACATGGCAGAGTAGGATTGACTAAGGTGGAGAGGGGACTACTCCCCCTGGTGGAGCGCCCCTTACACCCTTATGAGACTAGGACTTTACCCTTATGAGACTAGGACTTTCATCTACCGATTGAAGAACACCGTTACTCAAGTCCATTCAGTTTAAACATATTTACTCAAGTTAATTCAGCTTAAATTGTTATTACTATGGTTCGAGCTCAACTCGTTAAATTGCACTGTTAACTAGTTTACGTGTAGATACCAAGACTAATTTGTATGAAGGGGTAATCAAGATCAAAGTTCTTATGGTATGGGTATGTAGGATAATGTCATAAATGAATTGGACAACCGCAAACTTAGTTTTGTTCATGTTAGTTAATTTAGCTTTAGTCGAATAGATAAACAGACATGAAAACTTAAATACATTTATCATGTTGATTTTTTGTTTATCAAGAAAATAACTTTATTGCGTCGGTTTGTGGTTAGGCCGAACCTAAAGTAAGGAACATTGATGTCACTTAGCACCAGTAAATTTTTGTGCTATATAATCTTACCTCAGATAGTCATTTTTTCATGTGTAATTTATGTATCTAGTGCTTGAGGGACATGTATCCGCCAAACAATTTTGGAGTGACACAAGTAATAAAAGATATTGGGTCTGATTCTTATTATCATTTAAGATAGATACACATAAATATGCCAATGAGATGGTGGGGGAGTGGTAAGGGAGAATCTTGGTGTTTTAAGGGACCCAACTTCGATTCCTGCCCTCCCCATTACTTTTTGCGGCACCTGGTGATGATGGGAGACTAGGCGAATATGTGGAGAAGATCGCGAGTTCGATCCTTGAACTGAGCGGGTTTTACCTCACCCCACTGTCGTGCATTCGGGCGAGTGTTCACTGGCTTCGGCCCTAGGTGAGGGTTTTCCCCAGTTCAGAGACGAGTGTATCCCGATGTGGTGAATTTCGCCAGTAGCCTATTTAAAGGATTCGTTGGCTATCATACACATAAATAAACTTACACAATTAAAAAATTAAAAGATATATTTGTTTGGATGAAACGTTACTAAAAAATTAATAATAATCAAAATATAAAAATTATTAATGCAAAACATACCTAATCCTGCAGATGGAAAATAAACAAAGAGAATAAAACACTATTCGCCAGATTGTGCTTTGATTCTACACCTACCAAACTTGACTTGAAATTGGATCATCCTAAAAATACACAGTGGGTTTGTCATGGATAAGATGGATTATTATTAAATTTTTATTAAGGATTTTTGAGTTTTAATAACAAGTTTAAAACCATATATTAAAGAAAATTTTATAACATAACTTTTAACTGATTTTAATTAGATGATAATCCCTAAACATAACTACAAAATGGTTGTATGATGCACATTTAATAAGAAATTACATTTTAAAAAGAGCATTATTATAACAATATGATAAAATCATACTTAATACTTGTTAGATATAACGAAAGTTAGAAAGAGAGTGAGCTAAGCGCTACATAGTCCACTTGCGTATCACATTTAAGGCATAATATACAAGTATTTACCGGATTATCACATTTTCTTTACTGAAAACAGATTCGACAATAACGTCACCTAATGTTTTAAGTAGATGAAAGTTATAGTAATTATTTTGCTTTTTAATAAAAAAAAGTAAAAAGATATAACAGATCTTCTTAAGAGGACTTATTAAACAAAGTTAAAGTAGAAGTGTTCCTATAATTAGTCGTTATCACTTTATAAAAGTAACACTTTGAAAAAGTCACTTTTATAAGATAAAATATTTTACTGTTCCTAGTCAATAGCACTTTTATAAGATAAAATGATGTTTTCTTTGTTAACCATAATTCTCTTTTCAAAATATAAAGAATATTAACACATGGGAAAAACTTATTTACACATGGTGTATACGGGCCGTATACTGTTATACGGTCCGTATACACCATGTGTAAATATTTTGCCTGGTCGTATACAATGTATACGAACGCGTATACGGCCCGTATTCTTCGAAAATTAGATTTTTCTTAAAGTATTTAAGGGATTTAAGGTGTCAATCATACGACATATTTTATAGTCGTGAGGTGCTCAAACCTTTCAAAAAGTAGAAAAAAATAAAACATTAACAAGTAACAAAGATTGAAGAACAAAAAAACGAGTCGTATGACTGTAATAAAACGGAAGCTATCAACGCGGGATTACGGGCATGGTGTTATTCTTTATTTAATATTTACAGAATAAAAAGAAGGGTGAGGCATTTGATGAGAGTTGTAAGGAGTCTGAGTCTTCGGTTTCATCAGCCTGTAACGAATAAACCAAATTCGCAACAATGAGTTTGAGTCCATTGTTGTTCGTGAATGTTTCGAATCATCATAGAAGATGTGTCGGGTTCTTCTGCTAGTGGTCGGGCTTCCAATGCTCACACAGGGTGATAAACAACGCTGATATGAACACAAACCAACTTCTTTATCTTGAGTCGTCGGGAAAACTTTTCCTCAGGGGAGGGTGAGTAGTATGAGTCTGAGTCCATTGTGGTTCGTGAATGTTTCGAATCATCATAGAAGACTATCGGGATTTTGTTTGTTTGTTTCCAGGTAGGGTTTAGAATGTTTGAAGTATTCTTGGTTCAATACCAACTCTTCTGAAAGACATGAATACAACGTTCATGTATCACAAGGAATGACCGATCTAAGGCAGAGAACCATATTTAGATACACAAGTTCATCACCGGTTTCTACAGCACAAGCACATACACAGTTAGGGTTTAGAATGTTTGAACTATTCGGATTTTGTTGGTTTGTCGGGTTCTATAACTACAATCCTTCTAACATTATTGAAAATTAACGTAAACAAATCTTTCAAGGTCTTAAGTGATGGATAATTGGTTAAAAGATGTAGAAGAGTTTGTGTAGAGATATTTACATAAATCAAGCATGGTTTCTCTACAAATGAAGTATTATCTGACAAAACTCAAAACAATTGTAATCTTCCCAGTAATCATCCATAACAAGGGTGAGCTCGTGTATTGGACCCTGGCGCAACAACAAAACTTGGTGTAAATCATTCATGTCCATGTTTTTCCTTGTACTAGCTACGTCAGATGTTAGCTCGGAAGTTCTATTACACAAAGTAAACCGAAGGCTTGGAATATTGGTCCACTTGTACCTCCATTCCCTAGAGAGAATACTTGTCCTTGCTACCTCTTCGGTTGGTAAAAGACATAGGATGGTTTCTAATACAGGCTCTTTTAGAGAAGCGTTGGGATTCAAGGGTTTATGAGTCAAAGTTAACATTCAGATTCAGATTCAGAAAGCAGATGATTTTGTAATTGGTTTATTCTCTTTAATCTACTAGAACGATCCTTGTTTTGTCACGTACATGCGTTTAATTCCCAACATCCTTGTTTTGTCACGTACATTTCGTAAGAAACTTTTCGTGCACTGAACCCTCAGTTGTGTACGCAAATTCACCATCGGTTTCTACAGCACAAGCACATACACTGGTTTCCAAGTAGGGTTTAGAATGTTTGAAGGAAATGTTGGTTCAATTTGTAGATCAACAAATGATTAGTTTAATACCAACTGCTCGAAATCCCTTTCGTTTTTTGGATCGTTCTAATAGATTAAAGAGAATAAACCATTATCACTTCCAGATTCACTAATTTCACTGTTGATCTATGGGTAAAAAATGATTGTATCAGACTCTCTCCCCCTCCTTTTCTCTCTCTGACAACCCTAGACCCAAACCACCGCAATCCACCACGTTCTGCGAAAAAAACATCATCTGTTCATCATTGTTCTTGAAGATGAAGATGAAGAAACAAGGGTTTATTCTCTTTAATCTATTAGAAGGATCCTTGTCTTGAGAACCTGATTCTGATTTAAACAATGCACGAAGATCCTTGCATTAGACACAATTTGAAGGAATTTGTGGATCAACAGAAATAACTGAAATAACTCGCCATTCTCTTGCACCTGTATACATTGATTGTGGATTTAACGTGCAAGAATTGGGTCCGTCGCATGATAGAAGATACATATCGTCCGTTCAAGTTGAGCTTACTGATGCAATTTGTTGGAATTTGTGGATTTCGGTTGGTTCAGATCTCGGAAGTACTGAACAACAGAAATAACAGCTTCGGTTTCATCAACCGGCTTTGAAAACCGGACGGAATCTACGAAGAAACTGTTGGAATTTGTGGATTTTGGTTGGTTCAGAACTTAACAAGAGAAGCAACTAAAAAAAATACAACTGATTACTCGGTCGAATAATGGCCAATAATACGTTCATTATATGTGGTTCCAATGTCCTACTACTACAATCCTTCCAACGCCTGATAGAAGATACATATCGTCCGTTCAAGTTGAGCAAGAATTGGGTCTGTCGCATGATAGAAGATACATATCGTCCGTTCAAGTTGAGCTTCCTGATACATATCGTCCGTTCATGTTGAGCTTCCTGATACATATCGTCCGTTCAAGTTGAGCTTCCTGATACATATCTTCTTGAGTATTTTTCTAACTTTATGCTTGCATCCACCACAGTGAATATTAACTTTGAGTGAAAGAGTCTGTTTAACTACAACACAATAATCGTCGACGTCGTTGCTGGGGTTTTTTCTCTTCTAGTTACCAGGCCTATCATCTCCGTCTACGTTTGGTTTCCTCAATGAAGAACCATCAGCCATTATCTGCCCTTTTTCCTTTGGTTTTCTGGTTGATTTTGAGAAAGAGAGAGAGAGAGAGACATGGGAGGGTGAGGGTTTTGAATTGATTCCTGCGCTCAACTTTCAAGTACTGCGCTCAAGTTTCAAGTACTGGAGTGAAAGATTTGTTGGAATTTGTGGATCAATAGAAATATCTGAATACAACCAGTCAAATCACACACTATATAAAGTGTAAACTTATCGTGTGTTGTAGTTTGGAAAGATGACCGAATAGAGATCTGAATCAAGATTTACGTCTGTAACACCTCGTAAAATCACGACCAATATTATAAAGACACGTGTCATGGAAGGTAAACGTGTTATAAATCCGGATCAAATTGAAAGATATCTGAAGGAATTAAAAATGTCAACATGTTAAAATTATTACCTCTGAGTGACCTTTTTATTAATTCCAAAACTTAATATGTTTTTATAAACATCTGATATAGATTCAAATCCGGTTAGCTAATGTGATAAACAATTCAAATTGCAAAGAGTGGAATCCTATGTGCATTTACGACAAAGCTTCATTTAAAAGCATTCTTCAAGTCCAAGAACATGTAAGTGCATGACATCACATGAAAGGGCACTCAAGGTCTGAATATATGGTCCACTCTACTGGAAAATGACATGAGATTCGAACTTATGAGATTGCATGGTCAAAATCTAAAAGTTCACAAAATTTTGTCTTCTGACCAAGTCTTACGGACCGCAAGGAGACCGCCTTACGGACCGTAAGGTGGCTGATCTGAGCGATAAAGATTAAAAAGCGGATACGGACCGCAAGGACCTTAGCTTACGGTCTGTAAGACCTGTAACTGGGCAGAAGCTTGGACAGATGCCTGTTTAGCCGGTTCCACCGCCTTAGAAGGCTGGTTTTCAAATTCAGGGGATGCACCAATAGGTTTTCATGCATAGGGGACACCTGTGATGATCAGGAATCACCTATAGACTTTGTTGGATTGATCTCATGCATTGTAATTTCCTATATAAGGAGCCTTGTTGCAACTTTGTTCTTGCACACTTGAAAAATTATTCACATCACTCTCTCTGGAGTTTTGCTGGAGCTCAGGCTAGTTCTCTTAAGTTCCAAATTCGTGTTAAGGACCATTGTAAGTGTTCTTAACCTCCTAATTTCTGTTTTAATTAGTTAATGACCAAAAGTCAAACTTATCGTAATTAAGGTTTGACTTAGTGATTAATCACTAATGGTCCAGTCATTAGCCAAATTAAAAGTAGCTATAAGTTGGTAATTATGTAGGTAATAAACCCCTAAGAGGACACCTACTGATTATCACCCTAACTTGGTCAAAAGTCGGGTCAAACCTAATATTAAAAAGTCAACAGAAAGCTATTTTGCAAATAAATTCATAATTAACAATGTAGAATCTATGGAACCTGTTTTAACATTAAAATAACTTGGTAATTAATGTAAGAACATGTTTAGACATGTTCAACCCGACAATTCTGAGTTTAGACTCGGTTCGCAACCGAAAGTCGCAAAAGTTGACTTTTGCGTTGACTTTCAGTTCTGACCCGAATTAGTTTAGTTTAGACATGCCTTAGAGTTCCATTAGGACCAAGTTATAGGTTAGTATAACTCTCTGAGGTTATACAACTTGGTTCCTTATTTATCCGATTCATTTGCATGTTTCCGTTATATGCCTAAATGTTAACCATTATGCCCTTTTGACCTTAAAACGAGATTTTTGAAAATGTGAGAGGCCAAAAACCTTTATTACTGATTTATAAACTTTTCCTAAAAATTTGACACCAGTTTGAGGTCTAGATTAGGAGTTATGCTTAATAGCGTAATTTGAAAGCTTTTTATTAATCAAACGACATTATTAGCATAAAGCCTATTTAAACCCAAATTTTGACACCAAACCTTTGACCCATTGATGTAATATAATATTTTGGGATTTTTGAAGATTTTTATTTATTTTTAAGATGAGCATAACATAGGGTTCTTGCTTTAATTCGGTAATTGTCGGTTATACCCTTTTCTCGAATAAAATAAGTTTTACATAACATATTGATACCAAATCTTTTGCTACTGATTTTATATGATAAATAAAATATTTTAAGCCTTCTGGAATGATAAAATTATAAGCTTTTCTTATATAACCCAAAAATCGCTTAAAAGCAACTTTTACGCGTTTTTAACGCATAGTATGAGT
>JARYGA010024602.1:0-23232 GCA_030545235.1 Helianthus tuberosus | reverse complement strand
TACAAGTTTTTGTGTGCATCATTAGTTGTACCTTGTGTTTTGTAAGTTTTTCAAAAAAAAAAACTTGATTTTTTTTCTTTTTAACCTAAAGGTTTTTACCTTTTTCAATTTTAACCCTACATAATTTGTTTTTTTAACTTTAATCCAAAACTTTTCATTATTTGCAATTTAGCTTCGCAACTTTTGTCACTTATGTTTTTCATCTTTCGCTAATTTTCGTTTTACGTTTAGTTCTAAATTTTTCGAGTTAATACGACGCAACGTGCATGTGTGGTTCAACATTTTTACCTCTATTTTTCCATGTTTGACAGGTTCGTCGCAACACGCATATCCTAGATCGAGTCAGTGTTGGTGGTCGATGACGGTTGTGTGACATTAGTACTATTTGACATCGTTTTACGCCCTGACGCAACGCGGGGTGTGCTTTGGGGTTTTCAAAGAAAAAATGGTTATGCATTTGGTTGTCGTAACGTTGGCTTTGGGGGGTTTTCCAAAAAAAAAATGTTTTTTTTTTTACTTTTCACCCAAAAGTATTTCATAAATTACTTTTAACCCAAAATTATTTGTTTTTTTACTTTTAATCCAAAACTTTTTATCTTTTCCAATCTATCCTCATAACTTTTTTTCCTTGCAACTTTGGTCCTTTATAGTTTTCATTTTCCACAAATTTTACGCTTTATGCTTGGTTCTAAATTTTGTGACTTAACACATCGCAACGTGCATCTTTGGTTTAACGTTTTTACGTTTCGTTCTAAATTTAGCGAGTTAACACGACGCAACATGCGTGTGTGGGTGAACGTTTTTACATCGTCTATTTTTTCCCCGTTTGACAGGTTTAACATAACGTGCGGGTCCTAGATCCACTTAGTTATAACTAAAGAATCCCCGCCGCATAGCGGCGGGTCGCAATCCTAGTTGTATTAAAGTTTGATATTGTAAGTTTTATGTTAGGCTGCTTGTGAATGATACAAAGAGTGAGGTTGTCCATGAACTGGTTGTGAATACATAGAGTGGGTACGTTAATGGAGGTTTTAACTATTTGTGGTGTTTTTTTAGCATTTGTTTGGGTAATTTTACTTTGGGTGCCAGTTGTTTCATACTGATATGATTTATTAACTAGGTTTATCACCTAGTTAACTAGGTTTGTATCATTCACAAACAACCGGTTATGAATGCTTATTGGTGCGGGAGATGGTGGTGGTGGTGATAAGTGGTGGCAGTGGTGGTTGATGGTGGTGGTGGTGGTGGTGGTGGTGGAGGGCTTATGAGAGAGGGGGTAATATTGCAGAGTAGAACAAACCATAGGGGGTAATATGAAAGGGTAACATAGTCATTTCACATTTCATTTAACAGATCTGTTAACTTATTTCACGGCAGGGGGTAAAATTGCGACAGAACATCAACGTTGGGGGGGGGGGGGTAAATTGCATTTATTTCCATGGAGGGGGTCAGAGTGCCAATTGGCTTAAACCCTAGGGGGTAAAATTGCAATTTACTCTTAAATCTATACATATAATAAAAGAAACCACTTTGAGGACACTTGTTATCATATTAGGCCATGTCTTATGGATAATTATAATTTTAATTTAATCTCTTCTAATTAATTATAGATAATCCTCCTACTAAATATTATTTAGTTTAATTATTACTTTTATATTTATCTATTTACTTCAAATTCAAACTTAGTTATCTAATTTGATATTAGAGTAAATTACGATTTTGGCCCATGTGGTTATATCAGTTTTACCCTTTTAGCCTAAAAATGAATTTTTAACATCTGAGCCCTCAACGTCTTTTTTTCTAACTCTTTTGGACCCCAACGTCTTTTTTTCTAACCCTTTTGGTAAAAGGGTAAAAGTGATATCACCACAGGGGCCAAAATCGTAATTTACTCTTGATATTAACTATATATTTGAACGTTTTGTTTAGTTTGGTATCAAGTAGATTTTACGAAACTTAAAATAAAATTAACTGAGATTATTTATCATTTCTACATTTACAAGTTTTAAATAAATGGTTAAATTTATTGAGACTTCGTTACATTTACAAGTTTTAAATAAGGGGTTAAATTTATTGAGACTTTGTTAACAAATTTTACTACAATATAATAATCTATTTATATCAATATAAATGTATATTTATAGTATACTATATAATAAAACATTAATGTGTAACATCTATCATTCATTGTAAGCATTTATTTTATGATTTTCTCGTCTCACTTCGAAACTTATCTTATATTAATTAAATAAATAAATGAATAATGAGCTAATATTAAATTTCATCCTACTTTAAATTTTGAATACCATTCTTCTATTTTTTCTAATAAAATATGATTCTAAAATTTAAATTGTTAATTTAATATTTTTCTAAATAAAACAAATTATTTACCACGAAAACCAAACTTTGTATTAATACATGAAGTACTTTTATTTTCATTACTAAAAAAATTATTATATCAATTTTATTACATAATTTATAAATCAGTTTGTCGGAATTGGTACCAACATTTTATCACTCAAATAGATGTTGATTTGTTTCTTGAATAACATATCTTCTTTTCAAGAACCATCTTCACAATCACCATATCCATCGCGTATCGAGTATTATTGTCACACCCCAACCGATGGCGGAATAATCGGGGTGCGGCACTAGGCGAATCAGATTGCTTAGGAGAATCCATAACAACTATATTTCGACAGTATTTAATGCGTTCATTATCCCATACTAATAAACAATACGTCCACATAAGTTATCACAGATTTCTTGTCCTCTCGAACAATACAAAGCCGACAACATAGATTTTAGGTGAGTTTCTAGACTTCCTAGCTTGATTGATGTAGACTGTCACGGCCACAGCCCCGGTTTGACCCGGTTAGGAGTCGCGGGACAGGAACCCGTGGTATTTATTAATTGATGCGACAGCGGAAGATTTTAACAGGATCTTTTAAAACTTGAAATGCCCGATTATTTTATTTCATAATTCGGGATAAACCCCGTAATTTACAATAGAGGAATTTTACTAGAAAATTCCCTGATTTATTAAAACATGTTTATTCATTTTAACTGAGCCACCTCTTCAAGCTTGTTAGTGCTCCGTAGCACGTTTTTCCTTGATTTACAACAGGTCGCCTCAAACATGTTTTAAAAAAATATTTTGTCAGCGCGGAAATAATGGTGAATCATTCATTTTGATAAAATGACACATAGTTATAAATTACAGCTGGTCGCCTGAAACATGTTTTAAAAAAATATTTTATCAGCGGGGAAATACTGGTGAATCATTCATTTTGATAAAATGACACATAGTTATAAATTACAGCATAAGAGCGATTACAATGGCTTCTATCTTATTTTTATCTGGCGCCGTGTCACCTGGTGACGATGGTCATACCACTATTGGGTCTTTCCCCAAGTAGTGACGTTTATCACTGTTAGGAATTATTAGCCTAACCGTGAGAAATTAGTAATGTGCACAATACCCCACTAGCCAGTGATTAAGATAACCACGACTTAATCCCTGTAATTATAACATTTGAAAATACTTGGAGTATTGTAAAACATTTGATAAAAAGAGAATGACTCACATTACAGATTTACACGGGCAGAGTTTAGCCTACTGATTAGCCTGATAACCTAATTTAAATAACAATGCACACGAACTAGGTCAGTAACTAATACAGAATTTACGATAACTCACGAGATTAAACCCTCACGACAAATGACAAAGTGCAATACTTAAACATCCATCGAATTCACAACAAATGACAAAGTATAAACCCAATTTGAGCAGCACTTAAACATTCATCGGATAGTTTCAATCGATCGAACATTGAATCGTAGCAGCGATCGACTTAATACCCTGTATCGTAGCAGCGCCTCGCTATTATAACTTGTAATTTTGACTTTTGGACAGTATACTTCGTGATTTTGATTGAAATTTCGACACCAGTGGACTGCTCGTAACCTGCCCTATTTATAGCTGAATTTTGGGTCTTACGCGGCCCGCGTAAGACCACTCTTAACCTTTACGTGGCCCGCGAGGGCACCCTAATCGTAGACTATGGCTAGCGTGTCACACCTAGGGCTGCCACGTGTGTGACACGTGGCCTGTTCATGCATCTGGAGATTTAATGAGTTGTCGCGGCCCGCGTAAGGCTATGCTTACCCTTACGCGGCCCGCTTGAAACTCTAACTTTTATTTTTCTTGGTTTTTCATGTGTGTTAGGGTTTCAGGGGTCCGGGTTTTTACTTACGGGTCAGTTTGGGACAATTATGAAGGTCCTTACATCCTCTCCACCTTATTTAAAATCTCGTCCTCGAGATTTACTGAAATAAGTGAGGATACTTTCTTTTCATTTCTGATTCCAGCTCCCAGGTGTATTCAGGTCCTCTTTTTGAATCCCACTTGACTTTGAGCAGCACTAGTCGCTTGTACTTGAGAAACTTGATCTTTCTGTCTTCTATTTGAAGTGGTCTTTCTACGAACTTCAACTTTTCGTTTACCTCTATGTCTTGAAGAGGTACTACCAGCGATTCGTCCGATAAACACTTCTTGAGGTTGGATACATGAAATACGTCATGTACTCCAGCTAATTCTTCTGGTAGTTGTAAACGATAAGCAACTGGTTCTATACGTTGGATCACTGGAAATGGTCCTACAAGATGGCCATCAGCAGGCTCTGCTACGACCTCAGGCAGCGCAAAAGGGCTGAAAGTCGTCATCGTCTGTGCCGGTAGTATCGGAAATGTACACCTCGTGCTTCGATGAAACTATGTCGTCTGATACTATGGCCATGGGATTCGTAGTGTCCATCTTTCTAGTACATGATGAAGGCATGACGTTTGTAACACAAACACACATACGTATAACAATTAATCATATAATCATATAAACATATTAGTCACCAATAAGCAATCAAATAGTTCTCCTAGTCCCACTAGCCTCCCAGCCTCTCAGACTGCTCTTCCTAGTCCCACTAGCCAAATTCTCCCAGCCTCTCAGACTGCTCTTCCTAGTCCCACTAGCCTATTCTCCCAGCCTCTCAGACTGCTCTTCCTAGTCCCACTAGACAACTACCTCGGTCTCCTAGACCGAGCCTTGGTCTTCCAGACCGAGCCTCAGCCTCTCAGACTGAGCCTATAAATAATAAATAAATGTGCTCAACATTTGTTTGTAAAAAGTTTTGGATCTGGACTTAAGTGGTATGCAGTGTAAAAATGTTTTCGTGAGAGCCCTAGTGATCATAGTCTAGACTCGAGAAGGAATCCTAGTTCGCTATAATCAGAGCTCTGATACCAAGCTGTCACACCCTGGCTTTGAGGAAGCGTGGTTAATTTGGTGTGACTTCTTAATACCATAGCTTAATCATAACAAAGCTATATGATAATAAAACCATGCAAGATCATCCATAGATTTAAGTTTTAAAAACCGAAGTAACATAACATTGTCTTAGAGACTACAACACCAAAACATAAAACATTGTTTTGAAAGATATAAACATCAACATGAATAAAACGCAGTTTAAGATTTGTGACTCGTCCAGGAAAAAGTCACATTTCCTAAACCGGGATGACCTCGGAACCCATATGCAGCGGGAAAACATAACATACCGCGCCAGATCTTTAATTCCCTGAAATACATGTAAGTTGAAAAATCAACAATAATGTTGAGCGAGTTCATGTGTAAGTGAGTAAATAAACCTTTGTATGTATAAAAACCCTGGTATGTAGCAAATAAGGAAAAAGAGATCGATTAATGTGTAGCTAATACATTAATAAGTGAAATGGCCTAGGAAGCACTCAAACCTGTAACGCGTATTTCATACCGGTCCTTCCGGCGGAACGACATAGTCACCACATGCAGCCACACGCTGGCTCATGTGTGGGGCTCGCAACACCCGATAGATCTATCACTCATGCCTCTCAGTCCTTATACAAGGATTAATGGTCTTACGATAATAGCCTATCCATTCACGTGATCTAGTAGTAAATTCCTTAGCTAATCATACTATGTAAGTAAAAGTTCGTAATCATAGTAACATGTATTTCACCCCCGCAGTTTAGAAAACTGAAAACAGTTAAGAGAAAAGGGGGACATGAACTCACAGTGGTGCGTCTCTACCAAGTATATCTCCTGATCAAGCAGCTGTGCGACGACCTACACGTACTAAGTCTATTAGACGGACGGCCGTGCCTTAGCTTAAGGTATAAGTTTTTGGGAAATAGTTAGGCAACTATTTCGTGTTTATATTTTTGTAAATACTTGGTAATTATTTTCCTTCCCAAGGATGGGGGATTTAATACATGTGCGTTCGTAAACTTCGAAATATATTATTAAGTCTCACTTAATATATTTTATTTCTTACTTCAAAATAATATCATTAACATTCGGTAATATTATTTTTACCCTAAAAATAATATTTGTATATTTCACAAAATAGTCATAAACATTTTACAAGTGACGCTTATGAAAAGTATATATACTAAATACATATATTTATCACGTTTTATTTTGTGAAATCCCACCTCCGATATTTTGTAAATAAGTCGTGGCGAAATCTATAATTCGAAAACACAAAAAAAAGTATTCCTAACACTTGTAGTGAAAATATTTCTAAGTGTTAGGTTTTTGGAAAAATTTCGCCAGAGTTTCCCCTGTAACTGGAGGTGGCCACGCTTTTAAGCGCATCATTTTCTTTTATAAATCAAACCAACAATTTTCTCATTCAATCAAAACAATGTTCAAAGCATCAACTAGTCAAAATTTATATAAATCGCATAAATTACATGAACTTGTGATTTATCCAAAATATGAAGTAAATCCCATTACTTTTAGTGGATCTTTTTTATAATTCAATCCGGTTTCGTAAAAGTCTCGTTTTTAAAGAAAATAAATTTCCACAACTTCTTGTCAACATTTACAAAAATAGTTCTTTCGTCAAAACTTTGTGTTACACAAGTGTCTACACACTTGTGTGTTTACAAAAGTACTTTTGTTTATGTAAGATCCGTCTTTAAAAGTATGTTTTCTCTTGACACGTGGTCCTTTGAAAATACCGCTTGTAGATCCGTAGATCTACTAGTTTTAAACACTATTTCGTAAGTAAAATTGTTTTTACACAAGTTCAAGTTTCTCGTGTGGTAGAGTTTCATCACTTAACCCTTGTTACACTTAAACAAGCTCTATGTCATGATCCATGATCATGACCAATCCGGGTTAAACAATGATCCGAGCTACCACAACATAGATCGGCACTAAATAATCACACAAAACAAATCCTACATGATTTACACAACAATCAAGCTTTTAACCAATATTTTTAGCATTTTTAGTAGACTTTTTCATATCATTTTGTATGTTCTTAACTTTTAACCGCCATATATCTTTTTAACCACTTTAAAATAGATCGAGAGTGTGTTTCAAGCAACTTACTACTAGCTCGGGGCTAGGGAAGAATCTAGTCAAAAAACGCGTGGATAAAAGCAATGTAGCGAGGTCCTTCGCAATCCGAGTGCACCAAGCTTCCTTATACGCGATCCTTAACACTTGTATGATCTTGGAATGAGAAGATCAAAACTCGAAAATGGATGGATGATATGGGGGGTGTTCGGCCGAGAGCTCTTAGAGAGAGAGAGTTGTGAAGTTGAGTTGTGTGATGGAAATGTTATGGTGGGTTAATGGGTTTACTTATAGACAAACCTTGCATGATTAACCAATGGTTACTATGCTTGCTAGATATTAAACACACAAGATTATTATAATCAAATAAAGGACAATGTGTCACCATATGGTGACCGAGTTCGGTTGGGGGGGGGGGGGGGTAATCCGGTTGGTTTTCAACTAAACATTAGGTAATAGCTAAGTTAAGTTAGTTAAGTGTGAAGGTTAACTCGGTTATTAGTGTGTTACGCGTTATAGCGGGTGTTAGGGTATTCAGGGACCCTAACTGGCTCAGAAAGAAAAACAATGTAAATGGCAATATTTTTGTGTTCCGGGTAAAGTCCGGTTGTTCGGTTGGATAGTGATCCGTTAAAGTGCTTAACAAAGCTTTGAAGTGTCGTTATTATTACTTTTAGTGACACAACTTATTCCCGACACTTTGGAAAGTGTCTAGTAATGTTTTTCTCATGTTTTGGCACTCTATTAAGTAGCTTAATGCTGAATTTTTAATTAAAGTGCTGAATTTTTGTACTTAAGGTACGTTTTAGGCACATCCGGTCAATGTAATCTCATCCCTAGTGACGCAGTTCTACAACCCTTATATCCCTACACTTACCACTAGTGTAGCAAACTATCTCAGGCTCTTGCAGGCCTTAGAGGTAGTACTTGCCTGGTGCTAGTTATTACAGCACGTTTAATAGGTTATCCTTTCATTGTGCTACTGTGCTTTTGGTGCATCAAGGTTGTCACAAAGGTGCTGTAAGCAAAACATGGAGTGACAGCAAGTAAAGTATGATGCAAGTAAGTACATGTATCAGTATTCAAGTAGCAGTTTATCCACAAGTTCAAGTAAGCACAGTAATTAAGCAGTAATTAATTATTAATTAAGTCGTACGGATACCTGGTTTAGTGAGGGTTGTCACATTCTCCCCCCGTTAGAAAAATTTCGTCCCGAAATTTTAAGTTCTGCTTGTAGATGCAGGGTTCTTAGGAAATAAGTGGGGGTATTTCTCTTTCATCCGGTCCTCACGCTCCCAGGTGTGTTCAGGACCATGTCTGGCATTCCAACGAACTTTGACGAGCTTGACACTGCTCCGGCGGGTCTTGTTTACTTTCCAATCTGTAACCTCAACAGGTTCTTCAACGAAATGGAGCGTGTCGTCAACATGAATCCCGTCGGTTGGAATGGCAATGGTATCTTGAGTTGGACTTTTCTTCAGGTTGGATGCATGAAATGTATCGTGAACTCCATTCAGCTCGGCAGGTAAGTCCAGCTTGTATGCTACTAGCCCTATTCTTTCCAAAATTCTGAAAGGGCCAATGTAACGCGGATTTAACTTCCCACGCTTTCCGAAGCGTGCCACACCCTTCCAGGGTGAAACTTTCAATAAAACCATATCTCCAACTTGGAATTCCAAGTGTTTCCGGTTTGGATCTGCATAGGCTTTCTGTCTTTCGCGAGCTGCTTCGATGCGCTTTCGAATCTGCGCAATCTTGTCTGTCGTCTCTTAGACGATTTCGGGACCAACAAGCTGTCTATCACCTGCGTCAGCCCAACATAGGGGTGATCGACACTTGCGTCCGTAAAGAGCTTCAAATGGCACGGCTCCAATACTGGTGTGGTAGCTGTTGTTGTATGAAAATTCGACCAGTGGCAAATGCTTATCCCAGCTACCGCCCAAATCCATAACGCATGCTCTCAGCATATCTTCCAAGGTCTGAATAGTCCGCTCGCTTTGACCGTCGGTCTGAGGGTGAAATGCAGTGCTCAGATTTAATTGTGAGCCAAAAGCTTCTTGGAAGGATTGCCATATCCTTGACACAAACCTTCCGTCTCTATCAAAGATGATCGAGAGAGGCACTCCATGACGTGCGACGATCTCTCTCATGTATATTTCTGCCAGTTTGCTGGTGTTATCCTTCTCCCTGATTGGCAGAAAGTGTGCGGACTTTGTTAAGCGGTCAACTATCACCCAAATAGTGTCATGACCTCTTGGCGTTCTTGGAAACTTTGTAATAAAATCCATGGAGATTTGTTCCCATTTCCATTTGGGAATCTCAGGTTGTTTGCAGAAGTCCTGAAGGCTTCTGGTATTCCGCTTTCACCTTAGCACACGTTAGGCACTTGCTCACATAAACAGCAACATCGCCCTTCATCCTAGGCCACCAATAGTAATCCTTGAGATCTTGGTACATCTTATCCGCTCCTGGATGAATAGAGTACCGCGATTTGTGAGCTTCATCAAAAACAACTTTCCTTAAACCACCAAACAGAGGAACCCAAATCCTTTTCTCGAAACATAACGTTCCTTCCTCGTTTGGCACCAATAGCTTCTCCATCTCACGGAGATATTCTTCTTCAAGATTTCTTTCCTTAAGAGCTTCTTTCTGCGCGGCACGAATGCGCAAGGAAAGATCGGCTTGGATAATTATTTCTAAGGCCCTAACCCTTATGGGCTTAATCCTCTCTTTTCGACTCAGGGCATCAGCGACCACGTTCGCTTTCCCCGGGTGGTACTTGATCTCGCAGTCATAATCATTTAACAACTCAACCCATCGTCTTTGTCTCATATTCAACTCCTTCTGGTTGAATATGTGTTGTAGGCTCTTATGATCTGTAAAAATTGTACATTTCGTACCATATAGGTAGTGTCTCCAGATCTTTAAAGCAAATATCACTGCGCCTAGCTCCAAATCGTGCGTGGTATAGTTCTTCTCATGTACCTTCAACTGACGTGATGCGTAAGTAATAACCTTCTGGCGTTGCATCAACACGCAACCCAATCCTTGACGCGAGGCGTCACAGTATACCACAAAATTGTCAGTACCTTCCGGTAGTGCTAGGATTGGCGCATTGCAGAGCTTATCCTTCAATAGCTGAAACGCTTCTTCCAGTTTGATTCCCCAATCAAACTTCTTATCTTTCTGGGTGAGGAGCGTCAATGGTTGAGCGATCTTCGAAAAATCCTCAATGAATCTTCGATAGTAGCCAGCCAAACCTAAGAATTGTCGAATCTCGGTTGGCGTCTTTGGCGTTTCCCAATTCTTGATCGCTTCGATCTTGGTTGGATCCACATGGATTCCATCTCCATTTACCACATGTCCAAGAAATTGGACTTCACGTAGCCAAAATTCGCACTTAGAGAATTTGGCATACAGCTGTTCTTTCTTCAGCAGCTCCAAAATAGCTCTTAGATGCTGTTCGTGCTCAGCCTTTGTCCTTGAATAAATCAAGATGTCGTCGATAAACACAATCACGAACTTGTCCAAGTACGGCTTGCAAACTCTATTCATCAAATCCATAAAGACTGCAGGTGCGTTTGTCAACCCAAACGGCATAACAAGGAACTCGTAGTGTCCATAACAAGTTCTGAAGGCTGTCTTCGGGATACTCTCCTCTTGTATCCTTAACTGATGGTATCCAGATCGCAAGTCGATCTTTGAGTAAAAGCTTGAACCTTGCAGTTGATCAAACAGGTCATCAATTCTTGGCAGTGGATATCTATTCTTGATCGTCAGCTTGTTCAGTTCCCGGTAGTCGATGCACATTCGAAAACTACCGTCCTTCTTCTTGACAAACAGGACCGGAGCTCTCCAAGGCGAGAAGCTTGGTCGGATAAATCCATTGTCTAACAACTCTTGAAGTTGTGTCGATAATTCTTGCATCTCAGACGGGGCAAGTCTATAAGGTGCCTTAGCCACAGGCGCGGCGCCTGGGACCAAATCGATGTGAAACTCCACTTGCCTCTGAGGTGGCAGTCCAGGCAAGTCCTCCGGGAAGACTCCCGGATACTCCCTTACGACAGGGATATCTTCGATCTTTGGTTCTGCAGCTTTCTTGTCTACAATGTGTGCCAGGAAGGCAGCACACCCTTTTTGCAAACACTTTCGCGCTTTGAGGCAGCTGATAATTCTTAAAGGCGTATCCCGCTTCTCCCCATGAACCACAATTGTTTCGCCATCTTCGGTCGGGATACGAACGACCTTTTCGTGACAAACAATTTATGCCTTGTTGCTTGATAACCAATCCATTCCTACTACCACGTCAAAGCTCCCCAGCTGGACTGGTAGTAGATCCAAAGCAACTTACGTTCTCCCAACTCGATTGCACAACCTCTGATCCCTTCCTTGGCTTCTACTAACTTCCCATTAGCCAATTTGATTGAGTGGGGAATATCTAACTTACTAGCGGCTAACCCAAGCATATTCTTAAATCCTAACGAGACGAAGCTATAGTCGGCACCAGTATCAAATAAAACGGATGCATAGCGTTGGTTTACAGGGAACGTACCAGTAACGACATTGGGATCCTGGCGCGCTTCCCTCGCTTCGATATGGAACACTCTTCCACGGGCTTGGTTCAACTCTGGGCAGTTCCTCTTAAAGTGCCCGATATCACCACAGTTAAAGCATCCAGGTCTTTGCCCATTTCCACCTCCATTTCCAGCTTGATTATTCCTTTGGTTATGATTCACAGTGCCCGCTTGATTCACATTGTTGCCTCGATTCCCATTACCTCCATTGTTTCCTTGTGGGCGATTTCCAATTTCCACCCCGGTTATTGTTTCTGTTCCCAAATCCTCCTTGGCCTCCCTGACCAACAGTGGCCCAACAAGAATCCTTCAAGTGGCCAGGTTTCCCACACGCTTCACATACCTTCAAACCACATCGGCCAGAATGGTGACGCTGGCAGGTGTTGCACTTGGGCTGGGTGCCCATTTATCCCTTCCCTTTCTTTCCACTACCAGCTGTAACCTGAGCTGGCGCGTTTGGCTCTCCTTTCTTAACAACACCACTAGTGCCTTGTTTAAAGTTCGAGAATTTTCTTTTGTTACACCCGGACGACTCGACGTGAGTCTCCTTCTTCTTTTGCTCAACATCAGAAAACTTGTTTAGGCGGATCGCCTCCTCAGTGAGAGCTACGCCTAGATCGATCGCCTCAGTGATTGTTGCCGGTTCTGAAGAGGTCACCATACTAATGATTTGAGGAGCTAAACCCCAAATGAAGCGCTCAATCTGCTTGAATTCTGGCGTGACCATATAAGGTACCACATGTGACAGGTCGTGAAACCTCTGAACATATTCCGCAATTTTTGGACCTTCCATCTTCAAATGCCAAAACTCAGTTTCCAACCTTTGAATTTCAGCGCGTGAACAATACTTCTTTCGCATAAGCTCTTTTAACTCAGCCCAGGTCAACGCGTAAGCAGCGGCTTCACCAAGAGTTTGAACTTGTAAATTCCACCAGGACAGGGCTCCGTCCAGGAATAGCCCAGAAATGTAAGTCACTTGCTGGTCTGGAGCGCACTTGCTCATTCGAAGAATAGAGTCTGTTTTCTCAGCCCATCTTACAAAAGCAACAACACCTACAGCGCCGTCGAAGTTTACGGGCTTGCAGTCTAGGAACTGCTTGTAAGTGCACCCATGTGGTGGATTGTTATTGCAGTTATTGTTAGAATTACTTCCGCTAGTTCCTCCTTGTGAGGCTGCGTACTATGCAATGGCGGCAGCGATGATTTGAAGTCCTGCCTCGTTGGCAGGCATGCGCGGATCGCGTTTTGGTGGCATCTTCTAAAAGATGGTTCACGTTGGTCAGGTGATAGTAAGTAAAGTGCACGTAAGTAATATCAACTAGGGCTGTAAACGAACCGAACGTTCAGCGAACAATTCGTGAACCGTTCGGCGAGAAGTTCGTTTATGTTCGTTCGTTTAATAAACGAACGAACATGAACAAGAAATTTCGTTCGATTAGTTAAATGAACGAACATGAACAGAGGTCTTGTTCGTTCGATTGTGTTCGTGAACGTTCGGTAAGGTGTTCGTGAACATTCGTTGATTTGCGTTCGTTTATGTTCGTATGTTTGTGTTTAATTGAAGATCTTTGTACTTTATTATGTTTATTTGTACTTTTTATATTATTAAACTTTTATTTATTTTATTTCCCTAACAATTAAACTAGGAAACCCATTTTCACCTTGTTGATGCATCATTTCCCTTTCATTTCTCATTATTTACATCCATGAAAATGATCGACCTCCGTTCCACAATATGGGATTCAAGTTCGAGTGCTACTCTCTGGGCCATCTATCTTTATCCTTCGTCGAGTTCGCCAAATTTATTTGTGTTCATTTGTGTTCGTGAACCGTTCGCGAACACGCTCATTTCCTTAATGAACGAACACGAACATAAAATCTCGTTCGGTAAGTGTTCATGAACCGTTCGTGAACACATTTATTTCCTTAACGAACGAACACGAACAAGGCCTTGTTCGTGTTCGTTCGGTTCGTTTACAGCCCTAATATCAACACATAACATCTCATGTTGTAAATAAATCACCCATATTGATAGCCTCTGAAATGGTTGAGGGCTTCGAGGTAGTAACCATGCCCCTGATCCGGGGTGCAAGTCCCTAAATGAATCGTTCAATCCTTTGAACTCCGGTTTGACTAAGTAGGGGACAACCCCAGACAAGTCATGAGATTGCCGGACGTATTCAGGAATCTCTGGTCCGTCCATTTTCAATTCCAGAACTCCACCTCAAGCTTCTGGATTCCAGCCCTAGAATTGTATTTCTTCTCCATCATTCCTTTGAGCTTGTCCCAGCTCAGTGCATAAGCAGCATCTGTGCCAAGGGTCTGAACTGAAGGTTCCATTATGAGAGTGTGTCATCTAGAAATAACCCCGAGGTATAGGTAACACTCTGTTGGGGCGAACCGTTATTCATTCTTAGAATGAAGTCAATCTTTTCGGACCAACGAACAAATGCAACGGCGGCTCCTGTTCTGTCAAAGTTCAAAGGCTTGTAGTTCAGGACCTGCTTATAGGTGCAGCCAGTTGGAGGGTTATTTCCAGTAATGCCATCGCTGTGCTTAGAGCGGAGGGCTTCATGTCGTGCATTTGCCTGTGAGATGCGTCCTTGCAGTTCGGCTTCTGACCTTGGCAACGTACTGGTGTTTGTGTCACGTCTGGGTAACATTCTCTTCTGTCGAAGTGGTATGAAGCGGGTTTGACAACGTTTCAATTGTCTAAGAGATATATAGCATCATAAGCCATCATGTAATCACCCAATCTCACATGTAAATATACTTAATGTATGAGTGGGGAAATAATTTCTAAGCCTTCATATAGGCTTGCCAAATTGGCTTATTCGAGGCTACAACGCCTTGGTCATTCGTGTTTTAGTTATTTCCTGCTACATTGGTTTTCATTAGCTTGACCCGCAGAGTCCACCAAGATTTCTGTGCACTACAAGTCGTTATTACGTGGGCCCCCGTAATAATAAATTGTCTTGCACAGTTACCCCAATTTTCTCTCGTCCAAGCAGATGACCAATCAAGGAGCAACAGCAGGTTCATCGGCATGAACAGGGTCATGCTCCAATGCGGGGTCAGGAGCAATGCCTGGCTCAGGGGCCACAGTCGGCTCCGGATCAACAAACTCCATCTCAAAATCAGCTGGATCAACAAACATAGGGTCGATAGGGACTACAGAATCCTCCAAGGGCTGGTCTAAGTGTATGAACTCCATGTCATGGTCTGGATCAAAACCAGGTGGAAAAATGGGATCATTCTCAATATCGTGATCAAACTCAAAGCTGTGTGCGGGAACTGGTGCAGCTGATGACGCCATATCGGGGTCGGCGTCGTGTGAGTGATGTTGCACTCCCTGTGTATGCAAAGATGCGGACGCCACAGACTCAAATGGGTCTGGTACAGGTGAATGGGCATGAGCCTCTTCTTGCAGGAGCGTCAGCAAGCAGCAGGCTATCACCAACAGCAATAGGGCCTCGCCCTTAAATGGGTCCTCCTCTAATAGATCGTTATCGTCGTCAGAGACCACGACGGGGGGCATATCAACAACGGGATAAGCGGCAAGGGCACAGGAGCAGGGATCACTGCGAGTGGCAAATTCCCAACAAGATGGCCATCAGCAGGCTCTGCTACGACCTCAGGCAGCGCAAAAGGGCTGAAAGTCGTCATCGTCTGTGCCGGTAGTATCGGAAATGTACACCTCGTGCTTCGATGAAACTATGTCGTCTGATACTATGGCCATGGGATTCGTAGCGTCCATCTTTCTAGTACATGATGAAGGCATGACGTTTGTAACACAAACACACATACGTATAACAATTAATCATATAATCATATAATCATATAAACATATTAGTCACCAATAAGCAATCAAATAGTTCTCCTAGTCCCACTAGCCTCCCAGCCTCTCAGACTGCTCTTCCTAGTCCCACTAGCCAAATTCTCCCAGCCTCTCAGACTGCTCTTCCTAGTCCCACTAGACAACTACCTCGGTCTCCTAGACCGAGCCTCGGTCTTCCAGACCGAGCCTCAGCCTCTCAGACTGAGCCTATAAATAATAAATAAATGTGCTCAACATTTGTTTGTAAAAAGTTTTGGATCTGGACTTAAGTGGTATGCAGTGTAAAAATGTTTTCGTGAGAGCCCTAGTGATCATAGTCTAGACTCGAGAAGGAATCCTAGTTCGCTATAATCAGAGCTCTGATACCAAGCTGTCACACCCTGGCTTTGCGGAAGCGTGGTTAATTTGGTGTGACTTCTTAATACCGTAGCTTAATCATAACAAAGCTATATGATAATAAAACCATGCAAGATCATCCATAGATTTAAGTTTTAAAAACCGAAGTAACATAACATTGTCTTAGAGACTACAACACCAAAACATAAAACATTGTTTTGAAAGATATAAACATCAACATGAATAAAACGCAGTTTAAGATTTGTGACTCGTCCAGGAAAAAGTCACATTTCCTAAACCGGGATGACCTCGGAACCCATATGCAGCGGGAAAACATAACATACCGCGCCAGATCTTTAATTCCCTGAAATACATGTAAGTTGAAAAATCAACAATAATGTTGAGCGAGTTCATGTGTAAGTGAGTAAATAAACCTTTGTATGTATAAAAACCCTGGTATGTAGCAAATAAGGAAAAAGAGATCGATTAATGTGTAGCTAATACATTAATAAGTGAAATGGCCTAGGAAGCACTCAAACCTGTAACGCGTATTTCATACCGGTCCTTCCGGCGGAACGACATAGTCACCACATGCAGCCACACGTTGGCTCATGTGTGGGGCTCGCAACACCCGATAGATCTATCACTCATGCCTCTTAGTCCTTATACAAGGATTAATGGTCTTACGATAATAGCCTATCCATTCACGTGATCTAGTAGTAAATTCCTTAGCTAATCATACCGTGTAAGTAAAAGTTCGTAATCATAGTAACATGTATTTCACCCCCGCAGTTTAGAAAACTGAAAACAGTTAAGAGAAAAGGGGGACATGAACTCACAGTGGTGCGTCTCTACCAAGTATATCTCCTGATCAAGCAGCTGTGCGACGACCTACACGTACTAAGTCTATTAGACGGACGGCCGTGCCTTAGCTTAAGGTATAAGTTTTTGGGAAATAGTTAGGCAACTATTTCGTGTTTATATTTTTGTAAATACTTGGTAATTATTTTCCTTCCCAAGGATGGGGGATTTAATACATGTGCGTTCGTAAACTTCGAAATATATTATTAAGTCTCACTTAATATATTTTATTTCTTACTTCAAAATAATATCATTAACATTCGGTAATATTATTTTTACCCTAAAAATAATATTTGTATATTTCACAAAATAGTCATAAACATTTTACAAGTGACGCTTATGAAAAGTATATATACTAAATACATATATTTATCACGTTTTATTTTGTGAAATCCCACCTCCGATATTTTGTAAATAAGTCGTGGCGAAATCTATAATTCGAAAACACAAAAAAAAAGTATTCCTAACACTTGTAGTGAAAATATTTCTAAGTGTTAGGTTTTTGGAAAAATTTCGCCAGAGTTTCCCCTGTAACTGGAGGTGGCCACGCTTTTAAGCGCATCATTTTCTTTTATAAATCAAACCAACAATTTTCTCATTCAATCAAAACAATGTTCAAAGCATCAACTAGTCAAAATTTATATAAATCGCATAAATTACATGAACTTGTGATTTATCCAAAATATGAAGTAAATCCCATTACTTTTAGTGGATCTTTTTTATAATTCAATCCGGTTTCGTAAAAGTCTCGTTTTTAAAGAAAATAAATTTCCACAACTTCTTGTCAACATTTACAAAAATAGTTCTTTCGTCAAAACTTTGTGTTACACAAGTGTCTACACACTTGTGTGTTTACAAAAGTACTTTTGTTTATGTAAGATCCGTCTTTAAAAGTATGTTTTCTCTTGACACGTGGTCCTTTGAAAATACCGCTTGTAGATCCGTAGATCTACTAGTTTTAAACACTATTTCGTAAGTAAAATCGTTTTTACACAAGTTCAAGTTTCTCGTGTGGTAGAGTTTCATCACTTAACCCTTGTTACACTTAAACAAGCTCTATGTCATGATCCATGATCATGACCAATCCGGGTTAAACAATGATCCGAGCTACCACAACATAGATCGGCACTAAATAATCACACAAAACAAATCCTACATGATTTACACAACAATCAAGCTTTTAACCAATATTTTTAGCATTTTTAGTAGACTTTTTCATATCATTTTGTATGTTCTTAACTTTTAACCGCCATATATCTTTTTAACCACTTTAAAATAGATCGAGAGTGTGTTTCAAGCAACTTACTACTAGCTCGGGGCTAGGGAAGAATCTAGTCAAAAAACGCGTGGATAAAAGCAATGTAGCGAGGTCCTTCGCAATCCGAGTGCACCAAGCTTCCTTATACGCGATCCTTAACACTTGTATGATCTTGGAATGAGAAGATCAAAACTCGAAAATGGATGGATGATATGGGGGGTGTTCGGCCGAGAGCTCTTAGAGAGAGAGAGTTGTGAAGTTGAGTTGTGTGATGGAAATGTTATGGTGGGTTAATGGGTTTACTTATAGACAAACCTTGCATGATTAACCAATGGTTACTATGCTTGCTAGATATTAAACACACAAGATTATTATAATCAAATAAAGGACAATGTGTCACCATATGGTGACCGAGTTCGGTTGGGGGGGGGGGGGTAATCCGGTTGGTTTTCAACTAAACATTAGGTAATAGCTAAGTTAAGTTAGTTAAGTGTGAAGGTTAACTCGGTTATTAGTGTGTTACGCGTTATAGCGGGTGTTAGGGTATTCAGGGACCCTAACTGGCTCAGAAAGAAAAACAATGTAAATGGCAATATTTTTGTGTTCCGGGTAAAGTCCGGTTGTTCGGTTGGATAGTGATCCGTTAAAGTGCTTAACAAAGCTTTGAAGTGTCGTTATTATTACTTTTAGTGACACAACTTATTCCCGACACTTTGGAAAGTGTCTAGTAATGTTTTTCTCATGTTTTGGCACTCTATTAAGTAGCTTAATGCTGAATTTTTAATTAAAGTGCTGAATTTTTGTACTTAAGGTACGTTTTAGGCACATCCGGTCACTGTAATCTCATCCCTAGTGACGCAGTTCTACAACCCTTATATCCCTACACTTACCACTAGTGTAGCAAACTATCTCAGGCTCTTGCAGGCCTTAGAGGCAGTACTTGCCTGGTGCTAGTTATGACAGCACGTTTAATAGGTTATCCGTTCATTGTGCTACTGTGCTTTTGGTGCATCAAGGTTGTCACAAAGGTGCTGTAAGCAAAACATGGAGTGACAGCAAGTAAAGTATGATGCAAGTAAGTACATGTATCAGTATTCAAGTAGCAGTTTATCCACAAGTTCAAGTAAGCACAGTAATTAAGCAGTAATTAATGATTAATTAAGTCGTACGGATACCTGGTTTAGTGAGGGTTGTCACATTTTTCAGTCTTTCCTTTACTTGAGTGATCTTATCGGTGGTCTCTTGCACAATTTCAGGGCCTGATAATTGACTTTCTCCTATTTCTGCCCAGTATACTGGAGTTCTACACTTACGTCCGTATAGTGCTTCAAATGGGGCAGCTTCGATGCTTGAATGATAACTATTGTTATAGGAGAATTCAATTAAAGGTAGGTGATCATCCCAATTTCCACCAAAATCTATCACACATGCCCTAAGCATGTCTTCCAAGGTTTGGATTGTCCTTTCACTTTGCCCATCGGTTTGAGGATGATATGCAGTACTTAAATTTAGTCAGGTTCCCATTGCTTCCTGGAAACTTTTCCAGAAATGGGAAGTGAAACGACTATCTCTATCTGATACAATGGAGAGTGGAACTCCATGTAAGGATACTACTTCATCTACATACAATTTTGCCAATCTTTCCATGCTAAAGGTTTCTTTCATAGGTAGAAAATGAGCTGACTTGGTTAATCGATCCACAATTACCCAAATCGTGTCATTACCTTTTCTGGTTTTGGGTAACTTTGTAACAAAGTCCATTGTTATGAGTTCCCATTTCCATACAGGCATTTCTAATTGTTGTAGTAAACCTGAGGGTTTCTGGTGTTCTGCCTTGACTTGTGAACAAGTAAGACATTTAGAAACATATCTAGCTATGTCCTATTTCATTCATATCCACCAGAAATTATTTCTTAAGTCTTGGCACATTTTATTGTTACCAGGATGCATGGTATACCTAGATTTATGAGCTTCTTCTAAAATCTTATCTCTTAATCCTCCTTGTTTAGGTACCCAAATCCTTTTCTTATGGAATCTCCAAATTCCATCAGCTCCTTGCTCTAATTCCTTTATTCGTCCTTTCATTTCTTCAGCATCATCCTCGATTGCTGTTTCCTGAACATTCTTTAGTTGTTCCATTAAATCTAATTGTAGATTTAATCTAAGAGCACGAACTCGTCGTTGTTTCTCATGATACTTACGACTTAAGGCATCTGCAACTACGTTTGCTTTTCATTCTTGATATTGGATATCACAGTCGTAGTCACTTAGAATTTCCATCCATCTTCTTTGCCTCATTTTAATTCTTTTTGCCCAAATATGTATCTTAAACTCTTATGATCCGTATAGACAGTAAACTTACTTCCATACAGATAATATCTCCAAATCTTAAGGGCAAAAATTATGGCTCCTAATTCTAAGTCATGAGTCGTATAGTTTTCTTCGTGCTTTTTCAATTGTCTTGAGGCATACGCAATTACCTTCTTGCGTTGCATTAGCACACATCCTAATCCTAGCTTTGAAGCATCGCAGTAAACTTCGAAATCTTATGTTCCCTCGGGTAAGGCTAGAATTGGGGCGTTGGTTAACTTTTGTTTCAAAATCCTAAAAGCCTCTTCTTGCCTAGGTCCCCATTCAAACTTAACTGTTTTACAGGTTAGCTTAGTTAATGGCACCGCTATTTTAGAAAAATCCTTAATAAAGCGCCTATATTATCCAGCTAATCCTAAAAAGCTTCTAATTTCCATAGCTGATTGTGGAACATTCCATTTGGTGATTGCTTCTATTTTAGAGGGATCTACGTGAATACCTTCGTGGTTCACCATGTGTCCTAAAAATTGCACTTCCTGTAGCCAAAATTCACACTTCGAGAATTTGGCGTAAAGCTTTTCTTTTCTTAACAAAGTTAAGAGTGCATGCAAGTGCTGACAGTGTTCATCCTGGCTTTTGGAATAAATAAGTATATCGTCGATGAAGACAATTACAAATTTATCCAAGTACGGTTTACAGATTATATTCATCATGTCCATGAATGCTGCATGTGCATTCGTTAGTCCGAAGGGCATGACTGTAAACTCGTAATGACCATACCTAGTTCTGAATGCAGTTTTAGGTATGTCTTCTTCTTGTACTTTCAATTGATGATATCCGGAGCGTAAGTCGATCTTAGAAAAATATCTTGCTCCCTGGAGTTGATCAAAGAGATCATCAATCCTAGGTAATGGGTATCGATTCTTAATTGTAACCTTATTTAATTCCCTATAATCGATACACATTCGCATCGAACTGTCCTTTTTCTTTACAAACAACACTGGTGCTCCCCAAGGGGATGAACAAGGTTGTATGAATCCTTTACTTAGTAATTCATCCAACTGCTTTTTCAATTCTAGCATTTCAGTGGGTGCTAACCGATAAGGTGCCTTGGCTATTGGTGTAGTTCCCGGAATTAAATGAATCCTAAATTCTACTTCCCTGTCGGGTGGTAATCCCGGGAGTTCTTCTGGGAATACATCTGGGTATTCTGAGACTACTGGAATTTCCTTAAGTTCCTTATTTTTTGTGTTAATGATTACTGAAATCATATACACTACTTCTTGTTTTCTTGAATAACTGGCCAACTTCATTACTGAAATAAATTTCAGTGGCTTTCGTGGTTTATCTCCTGTAATTGAAATTACCTCTCCTGTAGGTGTATATATTTCTATAGCATTTTTATCACAAAGAATTCGAGAATGGTTGGCTACTAACCAATCCATTCCTAACACGACATTGAATCCAGCTAAATTCATAGGTAACAGGTTTGCAGAAAATTTATGACCTAAGAGTTCTATCTTTCCTTCTCGCAAAACCTTATCTATGTTAACAGAATTCCCATCTGCTGTTTCGACTGTAAAAATCTGCCTAAGGGTGGTTAAGGGTAAATTAAGAGCTTGGCAGAATGAAGTATTTATAAAACTTTGGTTTGCACCAGAGTCAAATAATACTTTTGCATAAACGTCGGAACTAGGAACGTACCAGCTATTACGTCAGGAATTAGTTCTGCTTCCTGAGTAGTCAATTGAAAGGCTCTTACGTTCTTCTTGGTAGTTCCTTCTGCAAATTTGGCTTTGTTATCAGTTGGTTTGACCAATTTCGGGCAGTCTGGCCTAAAATGTCCAATTTCTCCACAGTTGTAGCAAACTGTTGCTTTCTTCTTTCTGCAATATTCTTCTTGATGTCCTGGGATTTTGCAGAAATTGCAATACCCCTTGCATCTTCCAAAATGCTTTCTTTTGCAGGCATTGCAAAATAGAGCAGTGGAAGATTGCTCAGTTCCCTTTTTCCTGAAACTACTACGGTTACCCACACGGAATCCTTGGGTAATCTTTTGGGCTACTTCTTTCTTCTGGTTTTCTTCTCTTGTGCGTACCAGCTAGTCAGTTAGGGTGTTAGCTAATTCCATAGCATCGTCAATAGTGCGAGGTCTCGCAGCTTTAACGATATTACGGATTTCGCCAATCAATCCCCAAATATAGCGGGAAATAAGCACCGGTTCTGGCGAAGCCAGGGTTGGTACCACTCTCGCATACTCGAAGAATGTCGAAGTATACCCTCGACAATCTACACCCATCATCCGATGGTTCAGGAACTTATTTTCCATTTGTTCCTTTTCGTATTCGGGACAGAATTTTCTTTCCATTAGCTGCTTAAATTCTTCCCAACTCATGGCATAGGCCATATTTCTTCCTTTGGCTTGAAGTATCGTATTCCACCATTCTAGCGCCCCTTCTTTAAAAAGATGTGACGCATACATGACCTTGTCTTCCTCAGCACATTTACTTATCATAATTACTGTTTCAGTTTTTTCCAACCAACGCAGTGCAGCAGTTGCCCCTTCGTTGCCCACAAATTCCGCTGGTTTACAGACAAGAAACTCCTTATAAGTGCAACCAGGCGTTGCAGCTTTCATTTTCTTAGGGAGTGG
>JARYGA010024601.1:0-33697 GCA_030545235.1 Helianthus tuberosus | reverse complement strand
AAAAGTAATTTATTCAACCCGTGTAATAGACGGGGTTATAACCTAGTTACTTTAGGTAAAGAAAATTAAAAACGTTTTAAAATAAAGTAAATAAAATTATTTTCCAAAAACTAAGAAATAAACTTTTCTAAAAAATACATTTTTATAAAAGCTTAAAAATTGTATAAAGTACGTATAATAAAAAAATGAAAATACATAAAACAGATTACCTGAATGCAATATTCAAATTTGATTGCAGAAACTTAAAAAAAACTAAATTATTGAAAAATAATCTTTTTTAACGGCAAATTTGGATCACTGACGGATCACTGGAGTATCATCGTGTCACGAGCGGAACCACCCAATCAAATCCATCTCCACTGGCACTAGACATAATGCCTATACACCAATTCAGGAGGAAACCCAATAAATATGAGAAAAAACCCTCTTATAAGAATAAAACCCAGAACCTATTAATCACAAAATCTTTTTTCACCCTTAAGATGTCACTCTAACACAATGTTAATGTCCACTTTAAATAAAAAGAAAATAAGTGGCATAATTTGAACGCAATCAAATAAACTAAAATCATTATTAACCTTATATATAAAAAAAATAACTATGCCTCAATTTTACGGTTTGGTTCGGGGTTATTTGATCAGCTTTGAGTATAAATTTCAAACCAAATCATTTGTTACGGTTTGAAAATTTTGAAGCCAACTTAATGCTTCAGACCTCTTACTAGTTCAGCACTTAACTATTTAGATTTTGTCAAGCAGCCCCTTATTCATTTAGAGATTTGCTTTAAATAGTAGAAATTATATATTTACTTCCTCTAATTAATACCTTTGCTATAAAAAAAAATTAGTGATTTTAGAAAAAAAAAACGTGGGTTAAATGTACCTACTCTTATTATTTTTTATATCCCTCCTAAAAAGTCACTTTAAAAGTTGTCATATTTCCTTTCTAGATTTTTTTAAAGATAAAAATTACTTTAGGTAAAGAAAATTAAAAACGTTTTAAAATAAAATAAATACAAATATTTTCCAGAAAACTAAGAAATAAAGATTTTTTTAAAGATCGAAATTACTTTAGGTAAAGAAAATTAAAAACGTTTTAAAATAAACTAAATAAAAATATTTTCCAAAAACTAAGAAATAAACTTTTCTAAAAAAAATACATTTTTATAAAAGCTTAAAAATTGTATAAAGTACGTATAATAAAAAATGAAAATACATAAAACAGATTACCTGAATGCAATATTCAAATTTGATTGCAGAAACTTAAAAGAAAACTAAATTATCGAAAAATAATCTTTTTTTAACGGCAAATTTGGACCACTGACAGATCACTGGAGTATCATCGTGTCACGAACGGAACCACCTGATCAAATCCATCTCCACTGGCACTAGACATAATGTTTATACACCAATTCAGGAGGAAACCCAATAAATATGGGAAAACTCTCTCTTATAAGAATCAAACCCAGAACCTATTAATCACAAAATCTTTTTTCACCCCTAATATGTCACTCTAACACAATGTTAATGTCCAATTTAAATAAAAAGAAAATAAGTGGCATAATTTGAACGCAATCAAATAACTAAAATCATCATTAACCTTATATATATAAAAAATAACTATGCCTCAATTTTACTGTTTGGTTCGGGGTTATTTGATCAACTTTGAGTATAAATTTCAAACCAAATCATTTGTTACGGTTTGAAAATTTTGAAGCCAACTTAATGGTTCAGACTTCTTACTGGTTCAGCACTTAACCATTTAGATGTTGTCAAACAGCCCCTTATTCATTTAGAGATTTGCTTTAAATAGTAGAAATTATATATTTACTTCCTCTAATTAATACCTTTGCTATAAAAAAAATTTAGTGATTTTAGAAAAAAAAAAAACGTGGGTTAAATGTACCTACTCTTATTATTTTTTATAGGAAAATTGGTTTTTAATAAACCAACATTTGTCCCGTTGGTAAATAATAATCTTACCTACGTAATTGGTATACAATAATCATACCTATCAACATGTTGGAACTCAATGAACTTCCGTTAATTTTTTTTAACTGAAGTTAGTTTTTAAGTTTTATTTATTACACAAACAGTCCTTGTAGTTGTAATTTACTAGTTTTAACTATTTTAAAACTAGTAAATTACAGTCCCTTGAGGTTTTCTTGTTTTATAAAATAGTTAAAACTAGTAAAAATTACAACTACAGGGACTTTTTGTGTAATAAATAAAACTTAAAAATTAACTTCAGTTAAAAAAAATTAACGGAAGTTCATTGAGTACCAACATATTGATAGATAGGATTATTGTATACCAATTACGTGGGTAAGATTATTATTTACCAACAGGACAAAGGTTGGTTTATTAAAAACCAATTTTCCTTTTTTATATCCCTCCTAAAAAGTCATTTTAAAAGTTGTCATATTTCCTTTCTAGATTTTTTTAAAGATAAAAATTACTTTAGGTAAAGAAAATTAAAAACGTTTTAAAATAAAATAAATACAAATATTTTCGGAAAACTAAGAAATAAAGATTTTTTTTTAAAGATCGAAATTACTTTAGGTAAAGAAAATTAAAAACGTTTTAAAATAAAATAAATACAAATATTTTCGGAAAACTAAGAAATAAAGATTTTTTTTTAAAGATCGAAATTACTTTAGGTAAAGAAAATTAAAAACGTTTTAAAATAAACTAAATAAAAATATTTTCCAAAAACTAAGAAATAAACTTTTCTAAAAAAATACATTTTTATAAAAGCTTAAAAATTGTATAAAGTACGAATAATAAAAAAATGAAAATACATAAAACAGATTACCTGAGTGCAATATTCAAATTTGATTGCAGAAACTTAAAAAAAAAACTAAATTATCGAAAAATAATCTTTTTTTAACGGCAAATTTAGACCACTGACGGATCACTGGAGTATCATCGTGTCACGAGCGGAACCACCCGATCAAATCCATCTCCACTGGCACTAGACATAATGTCTATACACCAATTCAGGAGGAAACCCAATAAATATGGGAAAACCCCCTCTTATAAGAATCAAACCCAAAACCTATTAATCACAAAAAAAAAAAAAAAAAAAAAAAAAATTCACCCCTAAGATGTCACTCTAACACAATGTTAATGTCCGCTTTAAATAAAAAGAAAATAAATGGCATAATTTGAACGCAATCAAATAAACTAAAATCATCATTAACCTTATATATATAAAAAATAACTATGCCTCAATTTTACTGTTTGGTTCGGGGTTATTTGATCAGCTTTGAGTATAAATTGTAAACCAAATCATTTGTTACGGTTTGAAAATTTTGAAGCCAACCATCAAAAGATTAAAAGAAAAAATGAGTGGGAAACCAAACAAATAACGAGTTTGGGTCGGTTTCATGGTTTTAAACCGAACCATTTATTTCATTAACTAACGAACATGAGCACATCTTTTGATCATGTAGCTTAACGAACGAACTGAACACGTATTTTGTTCCTTCAATTATGTTTATGAACGTTCGTTTATGTATGTCCATTTATATTTGTTAATATTCATTTAGGTTTGTTCGTTTGTGCATGTAAATAGTTTGTTTAAAATGTTAATGAACGAACATATTCATTTTCTAAATGAATGATCATAAATACATTACTTAAACCATTTTTGTTTATTGACTAAAAGATACGAAAAATGTTTCAAAGAAGTGCTAAAAACTCTTCAACTATTATTAAAAAAAACCACTTTCTAAAAAAACTTAAGAGAGTAAATTACTTTTTTAGTTCTTGTGTTTTAGTGGTTTTAACAACTTGAGTTTAAAATCAAAAAGTTTAACGCCATAAGTCTCTAAATGCCTATTTTCTAACCCTTTGAGTCCAAATTACTAACTCTGTTATATTTTCTCAGATAACTTTTTTGAAATAACCATAATACCCTTATCTTTATCACCATCTTCAACCTCCACTTTACCATCTCAGCCCCCACTTTTTTGAAATGACGATAACCCTTTAATATTTTATTTTTTTTGAACGGCGGATTTTATTAGAAACCAACTAGCAAGAAGCTAGCCAAAAAGAAACAGACCATACATTACAAGAAATTGAAATTGCACCAATTTGCCCACTCAAGTTCACGCATTTTTCCCATGTTTGACCCAAAGAAAGCTTTTTGCCTTTATATCCGCCAATAGTCTTGAAATATCCACTCTTCTACCCGAGAAAATTACTTCGTTGCGTAAATTCCACAGATTCCAGCATGTTGTTAAGATGATAGCGTGTATCATATTCTTTGTCGTAGACGTCTTGGTTGTGTGCTTGTGAACCTGAAGGAGATCCGAAATAGTGAAAGCATAAATTGGCGAGATCGCGAGCCATCTGGACACCAAATGCCATGTCACAGAACTGACATAACATGTTCCAAAAATGTGCTCGGCTGTTTCATCTCTTTCACCGCATAACGGACAGGTCACCGATTCCAGAGTGATGTTCCTTCTTGCTAAGGCTGTCTTGGTAGGTAAGCGATCGAGGTTCATTCTCCATCCGAAGATGTTGACCTTCCGAGGAACCAATCGGTTCCATTCGAATCTATCAAGGGTGTTTGAGGAGTTGTTATTTTGAAGCATTGTTTTAACTTCTTTTACCGAGAACTCGTTTGAGTGTTCAGTCACCCAACCCCAGGTATCCAAAGAATTTGACATGTTAACTTGAGAGATGACATTATTAAGCTCGGCCAATTCCGCTAATTCTTGGACCGATGATGGTTCCCTGGCCCAACTCCATCTGGGCCCTATTATCGCCCCGTTTTCGCCAACTTCGAATCTTTCCCGCACGCTGCAACCTTTACGTTTTTCCAGTCCAAAGAGTGCAGAAAATCTCGACTTAAGGGGCAGCCCAGTGACCCAGGAATCAGTCCAAAACTGAGTATTACAACCATTTCCAATATTGCTAACCATGAGGTTGCAGAGGTGAATGTTTTTACTGCTGAGGAGGGACTCTTTTTTGACGATGTTATGCCAAACACCCGATAAACCTTTCCGGATAGGTAGGAAGTTTCCATGTTTCGGGTTGTAATGGATAGACGTGACAACTTCCCTCCAAAGTCTCTCGGGTTCCGATTTGAAGCGCCAGGCCCATTTTATCAAAAGGCTATGGTTTGCATCTTGTAATGAATTAAGGCCGAGACCCCCCATTGAGATTGGTTTCGTGACAGTCTCCCACTTTACCCAGTGCATTTTGCTGCGAACATCAGTGTCTCCCCATAAGAATTTTCTTCTGAGTTTCTCGAGCTTATCTATCACATTTCCTGGAGCTTGATAAAGTGAAAAGTAGTATAATGGCAGAGAATCAAGGACAGATTTGATAAGGGTTAGTCTACCCCCAATAGATAGGGTATTTGCTTTCCACAGCGAAAGTCGTTTTTGAAAGGTTTCTATGACGGGTAACCAATTGTGATACCGGTTCATGTTTCCACCCACCTTGAGCCCAAGATACAAGAAAGGTAAGGAACCCGCGTTACACCCGAGGAGAGTAGCCATATAATTATTTTCAGCCGGTGTTGTGCCAATGCCATAGAGACATGATTTCTGGAGGTTAATCTTTAAACCCGAGACTAAGAAAAAGCATCGCATAAGCTGATTGATGTTGGTGATGCTTTCATCCTCCCATGTACCGAGCAACATTACATCGTCCGCAAAAACGAGGTGTGAAATAGTTGTCAATGGCACAAGGCGCAAAGGGTGAGCCTTGGGCCTTAATGCAAGTCGCTTAAAAAGCGAGGCTTGTTTAGGCAAGTCGTTTAGTATACAGATGTAGTTTTTAGGGATTTAAGACATGTTTTAGGCTTCTTTAAGACTAGTTTAAGGTTGTTCCATGCTTGTTTAGGGTTCTGATAGTTATTTCAAACTTATTTAAACCTGTTCAAACAATTTTTGACATGAATTTCGTTGGAACTTGGCCTGAAAATGCGTCTGCGGGCCTGGAAGTGGGGCCTTTGAAGCGAATCAAGAAGGCTGGGTTGGGCCTGAAAATTGGGCCTAGTCGTGCGCCTAGGTGAGCCTTGACAATAGAGGTTAAGATGATGAAAATAACCTTTAACTTTAAAAAGAGTAAAATGTCAAAATCGTCACTAAGGTTTGGTTATATTTGCTTGTGCCCATCTAAAAGGACTTTTTTTTGCACATTTGAGTCCATTCGGTTTGCGTTCTATTGCCATTTCCAGACAAATCACAAACTCAGTTTATTTTTCTGTTAAGGTGAAGGACATTTTTGTCCTTTTGGATGGAACAGGCAAATATGGAACCTCGGGGACGATTTTGGCATTTTGCTCTTAGCTTGAATTCGAATTCGAATGAAGTAACCGATAAAGGTTGGTATTGTTGGATATTATGTCCGGTTCGATAAGTCAACGCTGCCGACCGGCTCTTGACCCGTAAGAGTTACACCGTGGGCAACGAACTAAAATCCACTTAACTAATTTAACTGGTAATCACGAACGATACGCGAGTATTAAACTGAGAGGCGGGTACATGGACCGGGTGAGACAAGAGCACTCTTCAACGCCACTTGTCGGGCATGCACTCTTGCATCGCCACTTGTCGCGCACCTAGATCTTGGCCAATGGCAACACATGCACTATGCATGTGTGGCACTTGGCAAGCATGCATAAGGTTCCATGGCTTTAAGAGTTTGGGTCTTGCATTGTTGAACGTGTGATGATAAATAAAAAGGATGCAAGAACTTAAAAAACTCTCTAACACCCACAACTGCCGCCACCGTCGGCTAGGCCGCCGCCGCCGACCCACCCCGCTGCCGCCGCTACCTCACCGTCGCTCGCTGCCGGTCACCGCCGCCGCTATACGGGTTCGCACTCGCATTCGTTGGTTCGTATCACTAGCACTTGTTCGTTGAACCTCGGTGTCTGGACCGGTTAGTCATTAACCGAGGTATATCTTTCTCATCGGTAGTTAAATATATTTTCACTGTGCTCGTATTTGCATGTGACCGGATCCTGTCGGGTTTCGTCTTGTTGATCATTAGTTTATTTTTCCGCTGCGTTTTATTAATTAACTCGCTTGATTAATTAACTATTATTTATTGAACCGGGTTTTTGATAAATAAAATTTTGACCGATCACCACGGGAACCCAACAGTGGTATCAGAGCCTTGGTTACAACATACGAGTCGGTACCGGTCCTTTTAACCGGAATTAGAACACAAACTTTATTTATTTAAAGTTTATGATCTAATTATTTTTAGGGGCACTTTTATTTTGGTCAATATTTTATTTTGTTTTGTTTTGCTTGACCAAAACATTGCCCGGTTTATTTTGTGATTGTTGTGCGATGTGTAAATCCGGCCCGACCTTATTTTTTGTTGTTGTATATTTTATTCGGTTTTGTAATTATTATTTTTGGCCACCGAGATGGTTCAAAGTTGTAATAGATTAGTTTATGGTTTTGACCCGTCTTGTGGTTCAAAGTTGTAATAGATAGGCCTTTTTGTTTTTGTTGTATTTACTTGTTAAATATTGTTGATATGAAGACCCGAAGCAAAACCGAATGCCAAGAGGAGTCTTGGAGTTAGTGGGAGTTGCTCAAGACAACAAGATGCACTCAAGTCCATCCTTGTGGTTGTTTGTGTGTTGTGACCCCGTGACCCGTTTGGTCTTGCTATTAGGCTCTAGCAAGATCGAACAATTTTGGCCATATGGATTTACATATTTATCTTGCTATTGTGGTTGCTTTTATCTTATAAATTGTTATAACGTAACCAACCTAAATACCAACATGATTTTAAAAGGAGTTTTAAAATATTAAAAACAATCACATTAAAACAAGTTCTAAATTGTTTTTATAACTTGTTAAAGTTTTTGTTATAAAACAAAGGTTGTTCTTGAAACAAATAATAACCAATTAAGTTTTGCAAATTAATCTAGTTTTTATTTTCCAAAACTATTAACTTAATAGTTTTCTATTAACTTAAAATTGGTTATTCCAAGTCGCGACAAACTTAGTTTTATAGGTTATCTAAAACTAATTGTCCCGAGAGGTGAAAGGTTTTTTTGGTTATGTCGCAAATTTAATATCTAAATTAAAACCGACTATAACGACCCTATTTGGTAAAAATTAAAATCAATAGTCTATGCCATCCTACTACTAGTAACACTTGGGGCATAATGCGAACCATCAGTGTTGGAGCCACAGCATGACACTTGGTGTCTAGTTTATCCTTCCAAGGTGCAAGGGCTTCGTCGACACATCCGACCCTTCCACATGTGACCGTTTTAGGACGACTATTACTTTTCTTCTCGTGTTTACGTGCCCCAGCTGTCTCGAGAACAAAAGTGGCATAGATGAGGCCAAACGTATCAATGCAAGGACAATAGGTTAACCTCTGTCACACCCTGACTTTTGCGGAAGCGTGATTATGGTGTGACCTTCTTAATACCATTGCATTCAATCATAACAACAACTATATGATAAAACCATAGATTTGTCATCCATTAAATGAGTTTAAAACAAACAACATTGTTGAAAACGTAGACTTCAATTTCCAGTTTTACAAACCATGCAAATTGGTTATGAGTTCATTAAGGACTCATCAAAAGGTATTGAAAACACCAAGGCTTGGAAGACGTGTCTCGTCCAGGAATAAGACACACTGACCAAACTCAAAGACCATGGATGACATCTTTATTCCTAATGCAGCATAAAAACTTCCAACGCCCGCCAGATCCACTTACTAATTCCCTGAAATACATGTAGTTTGAAAACATCAACAAAAGTTGAGCGAGTTCATGTGTTGGTTTGTATGTATGTATAAACCTTTGAAATCGTTGTAAGTATGTATGTAAGTTTATAAGTCCCGGTATGAAAGCATCAAGGAAACAGATCAATTAATGTGTAGCTAATACATTAATATACGTGACATGGTGCAGGAAGACTCAAACCCAGCAGACTTTGTACCGGGCTTCCGACTGTAAGACATAGTCACCACATGGACCATTCGGCGGACTCATGGATGGGGCTCGCTACACCCAGATAGATCTATCACTCATGCCCCTCGGTCCTTATACGAGGATTAATGGTCTCAAGTATCCGCCTACCCATTCACATGATCTACGGTACTTTCCTAGGCTAACCATACCAATTGTATCTGTATGTAATCCTTTTGTAACATGCATTTCACCCCCGAAGTTAATAAACAAAACAGTTTAAAGAAAAGGGGGACATGAACTCACAGTTTTGTGTTCTTCGAATCCGTCTGTAACTCAAAGTGTCCTCTGGTGTACACGACTACCTACAATACACTATGGTCTTATTAGGCGAGCGAGTCGTGCCTTGACTTAGTATTAATTAGTGCCTTTGAGTTATGTTTCCAAGTGTCTTCATCGTTATTTCAAGTTATATAATTATTTGTTAAAATAATAAATATTTTAACTTAAATTATATTTATTGAATTTTTGGAATAACTGTTAAAACAGTATTTTTGTAATGATACTTCTCAAGTATTTGTACTCGTATTTCCTTCCCAAGGATGAGTATATTTGTATTTGTATAACTTGTCATGTATTGGCGTCGTATTCCGGTGTGGATTTATACGTACAAGGATACGTATCTTCTTGTAATAGTTAAGTACTCTTATACTTAATTTTGTGTTAAACTTTCCGGAATATTATTTCTAACAAAAGTCCACTAATATATATTCCCAAAATATATATTTAAGAGTTATTACTTAGAAAAATTACTTATAATTTTTCCTTTCGGCAAAAATATTTGTAGTTTCAATATATTTTCAAGTCTCACTTAGAAAATATTTATAAACTTATTTTGTCCAAAAATAATGTATTTCAAGTTTATGTATATTTTTCCCAAAAATCATATATCTTCTAAAAATTCCAGGAAAATATATTTTTACTTCCCAAAAATAATATATTTTTTTCTTGTCGAAAATATGATATACTTTGTAATAATATTAAAATCATATTTTCATTTCTTGTATCCAAAATATTATTTACCAAAAATTCATTCATAAAGGTAATTTCTGGAATATTTTGTAAGTTACGTTCTTTCGTTCGGTTTCACAATATTATGTGTGTAACTTATATATTTATTTCTTGAGATTTTGGTAATATTTTGGATTGTAGTTTCTTGGCATTTTGTTAAGTTATATTATTTCAAATCCTAAAATAATATAACTATTACACAGAGTATACAAATATTCACACATCATGTCTTTAATGTAAATATATACTCTAAATATATATTTATCCATCTTTATTTATAAAAACCAACCTCCAATACTTGTATTTTTGTAACAAAAATTATGGCAAAGTTTATGTAGAAAATCCATGGTTAAAATATACTTATAAATACTTGTTTGAAAATATTTTTCTAAGTGTTTATATTTTTAGAAAATTTTGTCATAGTTTCCCCTAAAAATGGAGGTGTCCATGCTTTTAAAGCATATCATTTTCTTTTTAAAATCATCACAACAATCAACAACTTAACCTACACTTACCAAGTGCCATAACAATGCTTTTTACATAACAACATGAACTTGAACTTTTGTAAAAATTTGTAGTAACTTACTAGTGTTTTTAGTAAGCCTAGTTACCTCTAAAAATATGGTTATTTATTTAATAACATCATTCTTGAAGATTTTTCAAAAATTAATCTTCTTGTATTTTTTCTTGTTAACCATGTACTTTTATACTTGTTTCACCACTAGAAACATGATTAGTTTCTTTAAAAACAACGTTTTAGTAATTCTTGTGTATAACTTTAGTTTCTTGAGAAAACTAGTTTTGAAATCATCCAAGTTTATGACTAGTAACATAAAATCATTTTCATTCTTCAAGTTCATGAGAAACATAAAGTATGATGATCTTGGTCTTTCACAAGATCACCACCTCTACTTGCTAGATTATGTGTTTAATCACAATCTAGTAAGTTCCACATGATGTCTAACATCATAAACACAAGAATCAACCATCAAGAAGCAAAAAAATACTTAAACAACATAGTTCATCAAGATTACTTCATTTATCAAGCTTATGTTCATGTTTCATGATTATGTTTTTTAGTGTTCTTCAAGTATTCATCATGTAACATCTTTTAACCACTCAATATAGATGTAAAATGAAGAGTAGAAGATCTTACTACTAGCTCAAGGCTAGGGATGATCAAGTGTAGAAAACAAGTGGATAAAAGCAAATGATGAAGGTCCTTCAAGTTCCGTTGCTTGCAAGCTTCTTAGACATGTTCCTTATACCACTAAATCACCTTAGATTATATGGATGGAAGCTAGAAAAGAAGGTGTGCGATGATGGTGGATGGGCCGTGAGCTTAAGGGAGGAAGAAGAAGGGTTAGTGTGTGTTGGTGTGTGAGAGATAATGAAGTTTTAATCTTCCATGTCCTACTTATATTCAAGTTTAGAGATTAACCATTGTGTAATGTGTCCTCTAAGTACCATACAAGATCTATTATACAATCAAATAAAATCAAATGAAATCTTAGTGGTGGGGCCATGGTTGGGCCGTAAATAGGTGGGGGGGGGGGGGTATTAGCATAGGTTTAAACCATATAGTTGAGATCTAGTTCAAAACCAAGTGTATTAGTTAGGTGTTATGTGTATCATGTGTTATATAGTGTGTTAGGCTGTTCGGGGATCATAACTAGCTCAGAAACATTAAAACAATGCTTCTAGTATAATTTTGGTGTTTCGGGTAGTGTCCGGTTGTTCGGTTAGATACCGGTTCGTTAAAGTGCTAAATTATACCGTTTAGTGTTCTTTATGTACCCCTTTGTGACACTTTTGATTCCCGACACTTAGGAAAGCATTCATGACCATTTAGTCATATTTTTGCATGATATATGAGTGTGAAATAGCTGAATTTTGCTGAATTATGCTGAATTCAGCACTTCGGGTGAGTTTTAGGCACTTTCCGGCACTCAAACTATTACCTAGAAAAGCAGTTTTGTGGTCCTTACTTCCCTACACTCTATACTAGTGTAGTACTTAGTTTCTGGCTCATATTATGTCTCAAAACAACGTCTGTCTATGTACTGAACTCCGTCAGCATTTTCCCGGTTTGTCTGTTAACTGTGCTAACTGTGCTTTGTGCATCATTTATGTCAATATGTTTGCATGCAGTCAATGATGTGTCATTTGCAATATGTGATGTACATGTAAGTATAATGCAGCAATCAGGAAGCAATTCAAGTCATAAATTGTGAATCAGCATAGTCATTAAGCACTAATCATCATTTAATAATTGTACGGATGCATGCAAATTTGTCAGTTGTCACATTCTCCCCCTGTTAAGAAAATTTCGTCCTCCAAAATTTGTACTACCTTAACTCCTTAGGGTTACATTATGCATGTATGTATATGAATAATACTGAGGTAGATAACCACAAAACCGAATCAAATCTTATTCATATCAGGTGAGTCCAGGGATATATTTTAACAACAAGAACCCAATGGTTAAAAGGTGTGTGTTCTAGCATTTGATGTCAAAGGACACGAGATGTATAGATATATAGTCTAGCGTTACTTAGTTAACAGAGGTGTAACAAAGGAGTTTTGACTATTGGATTTTTTTTCAAACAATCGGTCACAATATGCAAATGAGTTTTCAAGAAAAACATAGCATCCGCTATATGAACTCAAATTCAACAACTTGAATGTGATACTAACATGAAAATGATCTGTCAACTTCCGAACAAATACATGGATAAAATAGTGTGTTGACATTCTTGAATTGCGAAAATACACCGAATGGAACACAAGCGAATCTGGTGTATTATTGTCTTAGTTCGTAGTTGCATTCAGAATGTTTAAACGACAAATCAAACAAAAGTATATGTAGTTTTGTGTGAAATGGTTGACCATGACTAGCACAAGCTACAAATTTGTAATGACACCTAGGTTTCGTAATGACATATTTTAATAATAGCGGTGACCGAACAAGTTCACCGTGTTCGAAATCGAATGAAAGTGTACTGAAACAATCCGAAGATTTGATTTACACAATGTCACAGGGTTTTCAACTAAATACGGAACATCAAAGAACCACTGTTTCCGATTGAATATGAAAAAGTAATAAGTACAGAAAGACATTCGGTCGATGAAGAAAGGACCATTAGGGGGTACACTGGAATACATAAAATGAATTTATGTACCATTGTCTTAACACACAACTGTATTGAGATCGCTTTAATCGTGATAAACAAAAGGGATTTAGAGCAAGTCAATAAACAATTAAATCCGTGTATGAGGTGCGTAACGAAATTAGCGCAAGCTTCAATTTTGTGAAGGCATCACCACAAGGTGTCGAAACTAACAAACGATTTAGTGGTTTCATAGACCAATCAAGTCTACTACGGCTCGAAACAAAAGAACCTTTGCGAAAATATTGGAATATGATGCTCTCAATACATCATATGACGTCTCAAATTGAATATGCGAAATGGATAAGTTCAAGCAATTGAACTTGGTTTCAGTGTAATCTGACAATAAATGTATGTACCAACAAGGGAATCTCAGCATGGTTACGAAGATAAATCATGAATGTAACTTGAAAGAAATGAAGTCTCAAGAAAGTGTGTTGACTTGATAACAAGGAAGCCAACAATTACCATAATGTAGGTCATTCGAATCACACATCAGTAATTAGATTTAGCAACATAATATTTGAACTTCAATGAAGCGTTTATTCGAAATGAAACCGCATGCGTAGCAAATAGTGCATGCGTAACATATAAGTTTTCAAGTAATGAAACAATGAGTATTTGCTAAAATGAAGAAATGACCAAGTATCGAAGCAAATGTGTGTTCGCTCTCAGCGAAGAAAATTAACGCGATGCAACTACCATTAAGGGGAGTAGAGATGCAAACATCTACTTGCTAGAAGCAAAAGTGGAAATTTCAAATAAAAGAAATTTGAGTACTTTCTGTTTGGTTAACTGAAATAGCATATATGTCAGGATAGTGGGGTATGCTTTAGTTAACAAGTGTGGTTCCTAAGCAACAACCTTTACGAGTTTGGACCTGGGTTCCCAAAGGTCCTAAGTACATGTTTTCTGAATTCTCAAAGTTTCGTATTTCGTGTAAAACTGTTTTGTGCATTGTGTGGGAAACACAATTTTTTTGTATGTTTAAAACAAGTTATTGTCCCACAATTTCCCCGGTATACTTTCTTCCTGAATTCGCAGCTAATGCCACTCAATCATCGATCAGTTGTGAAATAGTAGTTGGATCCTCACAGTTAGTTTTATAAATAATTCGTTAATCCTCAGAAAGAGTTACCGACTCTTGTAGGTTAGTTCGTTCGGCTCCTGGTAGTTGATGTTCGTATGGAATCTAGCGTCCTTCCTCTTGACGAGCAGAATTGGGGTTACCCAAAACGGGAAACTTGGTCTGTTATCTTCCTTTTCTAGCCACTACTGAAACTACACTGTCAATCCTTGCATCTCCGAAGGTGTAAGTCGCTAAAGTGCATTGACTGCAGGCGCGGTGCCTGGAACAGAGTCAATTATGGAATTCGACTTGTCGTTGGGGCGGTAGTCTTGGTAAGTCTTTGAGGAAGACTTCAAGGTATTCCCTTATCGCAGGGATATCTTCGAGTTTTGGTTCTTCGGCTCCCTTGTCCACGACATGAGCTAAGAAAAACTACACATCCTTTACGCAACAACTTTCATGCCTTCAAGCAATTAGTAATTTGTAGAGGCGTATCCTGCTTCATGAGTCACGATCGTTTCTTCGTTCGCCATCGGGATGCGGATAACAATCTCCGCTCAATTGCTTGACAACTAATCCATTCCAAATACGTCGTCGAAGTTTCCCTTTAGCTAGTATGGGTTATCTAACTTACTTGCTACTAAACCAAGTATACTCTTAAACTCTGAAGATGCGAAGCTAAAATTTGTAATAATATCAAGTAGCACAGATGCATAATGTTGATAATGTGGAACGTATGGATAACTTTGCTTGGATTCTGGCGTGTTTCCCTAGTTTCGCTGTTAAGCTTTCATCCTTGTGCCTGATTCTTCTTAGGGCAGTATTTTCTGAAATGCTTTTTGCTTCCACAGTTAAGACATCCTTGATCACGTTTTTGTTTGTCACACGTCCTGCCTCGATAATTGTCATTGTCGTTGTTTCCTCCGTGATTCTTGCTACTAACTTGGCCTTCATTTTCTCGTTCAGTACCTTGCCTACAAGTCTCCTTGGATGCCCCCTCTTGCTACAGTTATCACATTTTCCATATTTACATCGTCCGACATGATAACGTAGACCATTGTCGTACTTAGGTAGGATACCCATGTACTCTTTTCCCTTCTTGGCCCTGTTCTTGCTATTCACCTGGGTACCGTTCTTGAAGTTTGCGAACTTTCTCTTGTTATCTCCAGATAGCTCTACAGGAGTCTCCTTTTTCTCTTCCGTAGTGGAAAATTTTCCTAGTCTAACCGCTTCTTCAGTGAGTGCCACACTTAAGTTGATAGCCTCGGTGATCGTTGGAGGCTTAGATGTTGTCACCAGACTTAGAATCTGAGGTGCTAGTCCCCCGATGAAGCGTTCGATCTTCCAAGATTCTGGTTCCACCAAACGCGAAGCAACTTGTGATAAATCGTGAAATCTCTGCACATACTCAGTTATCTTTGGACCTTCCATTTTCAAGTTCCACAGTTGAGTCTCCAACTTCTGGACTTCTGCCCTAGAGCAATGTCTTTTACGCATCAGTTCTTTCAGTTCGTCCCACGTCAAAGCATACGCAGCGGTCTCGCCCATTGTCTGCACATGAAGGTTCCACCATGACAGAGCCCCATCTAGAAATAGTCCAGCTATGTACGTGACCTGATATTCTGGGGTGCATTTACTTAATCGCAAAACATAATCCATCTTCTCAACCCAACGCACAAAAGCTATGGCACCCCCAGTGCCATCGAAGTCTCGAGGTTTGTAGCTCAAGAACTGCTTGTAGGTGCAGCCGTTGGGTGGGTTATTTCCTGGGGTACCTCCACCGCGTTCGGAGCGAAGGGCCTCGTGCCGTGCAATGGCCTGTGAGATGCGCTCTTGTAGTTCTGCCGCTGTCGTTGGCAGCGGGTTGTTGGTATCGACGTTCCCTTGTATCGACATCTTTTAAGAAGAAGATCGGTTAGGTTAGGTCTTATTTGTTCAGGGAGTGCATATAGTTGTTTAGAGGTTATATGTACATACACATATTAGATTTTTATATCAACCAATCAAGCAATAGCATAATCATAGCATAACCAAGTAATTTGGGGATTATAGCAAGTAGGCACGTAGCATTATAATTATAGCACACACATGCATATCAACAATGTGCTTAACGAAGACATAGCGACTGAGCTTTCATTGGTTATTGGCCACAAAGTATTGTCGCATGTTTAATGATGATTGGGCTTTCGACAATTACATTGTCTTACAAACTGTATTACATCAAAAGGGACACAGGGTCACCCTACCCTTGTCCAATAAGTATATCAGTGTATCAAGGTCACGTAGTCAGAAGTGGTCTTCAAAAGTCTCCACAATCTCGACTCATTAGTAGTGTTTTTACCCATAAGTAATGTAATCCGCATAAAACCAAAAGCCAACTATACTTATGAATGAGGTGGAGGAGTGAAGAAAAGCAAACTGTTAACATGCGCGAACTCCTCCTCGAGCTTGTATTTATGTCGAAGTAATTAACTGATTTGCTGCTCGATAGTAAAGAGGCGAGCATCAAAACCTGGGAAAGATGTAATAGCAACAGGTGAGAGTGCAAAAGGAGACAGTGACGAATGTGGAGGATCAAAGTATACTGACATTGACAGGGTGGAGGTCGTAAGGTCAGCTCAAGCTCCAAAACTCTATAACTCAAAACCTCAAACTGTAGCAGAAGTAACAGGAGCAACTCATCCCGTGTGTAGCTTCCATAATGTGAAGAATGATAGGAGGTCCGAAATCGGCATAGTGTATGGTAGGGGCCATCGGAATGGCTCGTCTCACGGTGAAGAAAAGAACAGTACAGCCTGAAGGATCTGTGGAAAAGCTGCTAGTACAAAAAGACCGTCACGCATGTGCTGGCCAAAGGTACCTTCCCCTGGATGGGATGCGGGTCTTGAAAGAAAGCAATTGGCAAACCGGTGCGATGGAAGTCGAACTCCACAGGAGGAAAGGAGCAACATCAGCGGGTGCGGGTGCAGGAACAAATGTCTCAGCAAAAGAGAAGACCATCAGGTGCAGGTATTGGGTCCGGTATAAGGGGTGCAATGTCTGGTAAACCGAGAGAAATAGGGTCATGATTCAGCAAAGGCTTAGGATCAGCATGTGCAACATCAAGCTGACCTAAGAGGAACAGGAGCTGTCTCAGGAACAGGCTCTGGGTCGTGTGAAGGTGTGGGATTTCGAGCAGGTGATAGTGCAGTAGTCATAACGATGTCTGAGTCTGAGTCAGTAGTAGAAGGCTGCAATCCGGCCGTCTGTAAGGCTGCAGATGTCACAGACTCAAAGGGGTCTAAAATTGAGGGTATACTAGAATCAGAGGATAGCTTGATAACAGGGATCTCATGAAGTGAAATTAGCAACAACGTTCTCGTCTAACCTTCCATCATCATGGGCGTCATCAGGAGGACCATCAATAAACAAATCATCGTCATCATCATACAGATCATCGAATGGCCAAGCCTCGGAAAGTATGACCACAAGAAGTACGGCATCGAGGATCGGAGCCATGATGTGCTCGCCATCGGGGTAACCAATGATAAGGTGGTCATGGACCGAAACAAGAATGTCAGAAGGATTCTCGTCAGGGAAACCATCAGCAAGGGTAAATCATCACCAAAATATGGCAGCGCGGACGGTTGGAAGTCGTCCTTGTCCTCGGTCATCATATCAGGATCACTCTCAGTGTCTGACGCAAATACCTCCAGCGCAGGTACAATCTCATTATCTGTGGCGGTGGCCGTAGGGTCGTCATCATCTGGCGACTCGCTTTCTGAGGAAGGTGTCATGTGTGCCAGTACATAATAGTCATAGCATGTGTATCCATAGTAATCACTAACACTTAGTGTATTGCCAACAAGAACAATTCGTCATGTAATCGTGTATTCACATTATTCTTCATGAAACTTTCTATCCTTCCTAGTCTCTCTGACTAAACTTCCCAATCTCTTAGACTGAACTCCCTAGTCTCTCATACTACACTTCCCAGTCTCTTATACTGAACTCCCTAGTCTCTCGGACTACACTTCCCAGTCTCTTAGACTGAATCATGAACATAAACTTTGAAATGTGTTTCGTGTCTTTTGTTTGTAAAAATGTCTGTTTCCTGGATCTGGGCGTTTCGTGTATGCAATGAAAACATGTTCGTAAAAACGTTTTCGTGAGAGCCCTAATGATCGTAGTCTAGACTCGAGAAAGAATCCTAGTTCGCTACGATCGAAGCTCTGATACCAAGCTGTCACACCCTGACTTTTGCAGAAGCGTGATTATGGTGTGACCTTCTTAATACCATTGCATTCAATCATAACAACAACTATATGATAAAACCGTTAGGATCGTTTCTCGAATACCGTGCTTTGATCTTTCCCCTACACTTGTAGTTCTGCCGCTGTCGTTGGCAGCGGGTTGTTGGTATCGACGTTCCCTTGTATCGACATCTTTTAAGAAGAAGATCGGTTAGGTTAGGTCTTATTTGTTCAGGGAGTGCATATAGTTGTTTAGAGGTTATATGTACATACACATATTAGATTTTTATATCAACCAATCAAGCAATAGCATAATCATAGCATAATCATAGCATAACCAAGTAATTTGGGGATTATAGCAAGTAGGCACGTAGCATTATAATTATAGCACACACATGCATATCAACAATGTGCTTAACGAAGACATAGCGACTGAGCTTTCATTGGTTATTGGCCACAAAGTATTGTCGCATGTTTAATGATGATTGGGCTTTCGACAATTACATTGTCTTACAAACTGTATTACATCAAAAGGGACACAGGGTCACCCTACCCTTGTCCAATAAGTATATCAGTGTATCAAGGTCACGTAGTCAGAAGTGGTCTTCAAAAGTCTCCACAATCTCGACTCATTAGTAGTGTTTTTACCCATAAGTAATGCAATCCGCATAAAACCAAAAGCCAACTATACTGATGAATGAGGTGGAGGAGTGAAGAAAAGCAAACTGTTAACATGCGCGAACTCCTCCTCGAGCTTGTATTTATGTCGAAGTAATTAACTGATTTGCTGCTCGATAGTAAAGAGGCGAGCATCAAAACCTGGGAAAGGTGTAATAGCAACAGGTGAGAGTGCAAAAGGAGACAGTGACGAATGTGGAGGATCAAAGTATACTGACATTGACAGGGTGGAGGTCGTAAGGTCAGCTCAAGCTCCAAAACTCTATAACTCAAAACCTCAAACTGTAGCAGAAGTAACAGGAGCAACTCATCCCGTGTGTAGCTTCCATAATGTGAAGAATGATAGGAGGTCCGAAATCGGCATAGTGTATGGTAGGGGCCATCGGAATGGCTCGTCTCGCGGTGAAGAAAAGAACAGTACAGCCTGAAGGATCTGTGGAAAAGCTGCTAGTACAAAAAGACCGCCACGCATGTGCTGGCCAAAGGTACCTTCCCCTGGATGGGGTGCGGGTCTTGAAAGAAAGCAATAGGCAAACCGGTGCGATGGACGTCGGACTCCACAGGAGGAAAGGAGCAACATCAGCGGGTGCGGGTGCTGGAACAAATGTCTCAGCAAAAGAGAAGACCATCAGGTGCAGGTATTGGGTCCGGTATAAGGGGTGCAATGTCTGGTAAACCGAGAGAAATAGGGTCATGATTCAGCAAAGGCTTAGGATCAGCAGGTGCAACATCAAGCTGACCTAAGAGGAACAGGAGTTGTCTCAGGAACAGGCTCTGGGTCGTGTGAAGGTGTGGGATTTCGAGCAGGTGATAGTGCAGTAGTCATAACGATGTCTGAGTCTGATTCAGTAGTAGAAGGCTGCAATCCGGCCGTCTGTAAGGCTGCAGATGTCACAGACTCAAAGGGGTCTAAAATTGAGTGTATACTAGAATCAGAGGATAGCTTGATAACAGGGATCTCATGAAGTGAAATTAGCAACAACGTTCTCGTCTAACATTCCATCATCATGGGCGTCATCAGGAGGACCATCAATAAACAAATCATCGTCATCATCATACAGATCATCGAATGGACAAGCCTCGGAAAGTATGACCACAAGAGGTACGGCATCGAGGATCGGAGCCACGATGTGCTCGCCATCGGGGTAACCAATGATAAGGTGGTCATGGACCGAAACAAGAATGTCAGAAGGATTCTCGTCAGGGAAACCATCAGCAAGGGTAAATCATCACCAAAATATGGCAGTGCGGACGGTTGGAAGTCGTCCTCGTCCTCGGTCATCATATCAGGATCACTCTCAGTGTCTGACGCAAATACCTCCAGCGCAGGTACAATCTCATTATCTGTGGCGGTGGCCGTAGGGTCGTCATCATCTGGCGACTCGCTTTCTGAGGACGGTGTCATGTGTGCCAGTACATAATAGTCATAGCATGTGTATCCATAGTAATCACTAACACTTAGTGTATTGCAAACAAGAACAATTCGTCATGTAATCGTGTATTCACATTATTCTTCATGAAACTTTCTATCCTTCCTAGTCTCTCAGACTAAACTTCCCAATCTCTTAGACTGAACTCCCTAGTCTCTCAGACTACACTTCCCAGTCTCTTATACTGAACTCCCTAGTCTCTCAGACTACACTTCCCAGTCTCTTAGACTGAATCATGAACATAAACTTTGAAATGTGTTTCGTGTCTTTTGTTTGTAAAAATGTCTGTTTCCTGGATCTGGGCGTTTCGTGTATGCAATGAAAACATGTTTGTAAAAACGTTTTCGTGAGAGCCCTAATGATCGTAGTCTAGACTCGAGAAAGAATCCTAGTTCGCTACGATCGAAGCTCTGATACCAAGCTGTCACACCCTGACTTTTGCAGAAGCGTGATTATGGTGTGACCTTCTTAATACCATTGCATTCAATCATAACAACAACTATATGATAAAACCGTTAGGATCATTTCTCGAATACCGTGCTTTGATCTTTCCCCTACACTTGTTGCAACACCTTGGTACCCAAGTTTGGCCCCCCAACCTCAGGGATTAACATGTGGCATTGGCCTTTGGAGTGTTTAGAAGTTGTTTGCAATTGATTAAATAACTTTTGCTGATCTGAAAGGGCCTCGCGTGACGCTAAGGGGGCTAGGTGTCACGCTAAGGTCCTTCTGATCAGCAAACAGTTTCCAAAGCTTCCATTTCAGTCCCCGTTGTGTATTAAGGCCATTTCCGACATGTTCAAGGCTCGTTAAGTTAACTTTAAGGCCCTAAAATGATGCCTAAACATTGTGGACATAAAACATGCTCAAAAATATCCAGGATGTCGGTTCGTTTGGTCGTACGATCGCGATGTTCGCTTAATTACGACGACATGCGCATAAGTGCGAAAAACGATCCAAATTGCGTGACGAATGGATTTTTCTCATGCCAAACACTAAAATAAAATATTATAGTGCTTACATAAATTTTTGGATGTCCGGATGTATTCAGAACGTAAGTTATGCGCGAAAATGCAAACTTATGCACTTTTTGACGCTTTTAGTCCCTGATCCTTCTACACTTGATCTTAACATGATTTCTTGCACTTTGAGCCCTCTAACTTGACTTTTAAGGGCCTTAAGACATAACCAAACTTTGTTAAGTCCTTGGGTAACTTTATGGTTACCCGAAAAGTCATAAATTTCAACGTTGACGCTTTTAACCCCTCGTATACGAATATTGTCATAACTTTCTCATATAATAGCGAAACTTGGTGAATTTTTTTTATCCTGTATTCTAGTGAGCATAATTGATCGTTACAAAGCTTTGAGTTTGCTAAAAGGTCACTCAGAGGTATACATTAAACATGCGGACACATTTAACTCCTGTAGTTTGTAATCTCTCACTTTCTTTTACAATTAGCTTCGTATGATCCATGAATCATTCGTTTAAGGGTATAAACATCATGTAGGCATATTGTAGGGTATATTTATCCATTGTTGACATTTTAAACCCTTATATTCACATATTTTCCATGTTTGTCAACTTTAGTCCTTCTAGAGTATTCTCTCACACGTTCAAAGCTTATGCCACGTGTCAATACATTATAGGACGTGAATTTTCGAGGTGTTACATCCTCACCCCCTTAAAAGAAATCTCGACCTCGAGATTGGTTAAAATACTGGAAGTACTTTTTGTCGCATAATGGACTTAACTTCTATAACATATCTGGAGTCTTTCCAAGCTCTCAAAGTGACCCCTTTATTAGGTACATGTATCCTTTTTGGGCTTCTTAACCTGTCGATCCTCAATTAATGCAGGATGTTCATCACATCATAAATCTGCATATCATTATGTGATAGTGTTTCTTGACTTATTGGCGAAACACATCCTTCAGTCACTAGTGCGCAATGTATCGCGAGCTCCGCCAAGCTCCCTAAATAGGTTTTAGCTTATAAGCTACTTGATCTTGATACATTCGACTTCCTTCAAATGATTCTATATATTCAGAGCTTAACTAGCCTGATAATTTAACAAATTTGGCACACCCTTCCTGGGTGATATCTTTTGTTGAACCTTATCCTTAACAAGAATTTAGGAGGTTTGCTATTTTCATTAATCCTTGATTTTTTTTCTGCCGAATACTGGCATCTTACAGATGATTATGTATTTGCATGATCTTATTTGTTGTTTCTAATGCAACTTTCAGATCCTGATAATTGGACTTACCAATCTATTGTCCTATCAATAGGCGTTTAACATTTCATCTATACAAGGTCTTCAAAGGAGCAGCCTTGATGCTCATATATCAACTATTATAGAAAGTTTATCTTAAGGTGAGATGGTTATCCCAACCATTGCTTAAAACTATTATTAAGGAATAGCTAATCCTTACAGTTAGTCGAACAAATTGACGATCCTGGGCAGCTGATGGCGATTCTTAATCGTTGCCTAAATAGGGTTGCGGTAATCAATGCATAAGCAAGATGAACCGTCTTTCTTATTTACTACAAATCAGAGTTCTTAGAACTTTGAATTTTTGGCTTTATGAAACCTTTTCTAAAACTTATCGATTTGGCTCTTAGTTCTTCTTATTCCGTTGGTACTAACAGATATAAGGCTTTTATAATAACTGCAGCCCTAAGCGGGATGTTTGTCCTAACACCCACTTGCCTCTCAGGAGGTAAACATGGTAATTCTTATAAAGAAGATAATTATGAGACACAGTGACATCAGAGATGTCCGTATTCTCAGGCTTGGGTTCATCTACCGATGTCGGTGTCAGATAAATGACACATTCTCTTTACAATGCAAGGATGCCCTAAGTAGAGATACTTATAAGGACATTTTTATGTTGGATATCTTCTTTGAATACTACTAGTCGACTTTAGTACAATATGATCATTGGGATATCTCAGGGGTTCCATGCATTAAACCTCCATACTGATCAGGCATGGAAGCAATCTATGGGACACACTAGGATACGCCATTCCTCATATGGCACTTTTATCAAACATAGTTTGGCATTCGCAGGCGATAGGAAACAATGAGAAAATAATAAAATAAAGTAATATATATTGTCGTACTCTTTTTGGGGAAGAGTACTCCAGATTCTTATGAAAGGATTATCTTCGAGGATGGGAGAGATGGTCATTATAGATTCCATTGGTAAGTTATTCCTTATATTTAATATCTGGAGTTCTTATGAATGTAATCAAAAGTTTGCTAAGCTTATGGTTTACTAAAGGTTTATTATACCTTGTATTTAACGTAAGATACTTAGCAGACACTATCATTGCTAAATAGTAAGGGACGTACCTGATGCTATTATGGATATGTACTGTCAATTATATTTAGTCTAGGTCAAATAGGACCATCGATTGTGTTTAAGGTTTGGACCAAATCCATTACCTTTTGACAGGGAAACTCAATGTCACAACTGTCCTTGTCATAATGACAATCTTTGGATAGTTGGAAAGCTTGTCACGAAGGACATTAATTTATAAGCCGCAATCTTATTAGATTAGGGGTTTTAAGATTTGAACCTAGTTCTTCACTGTTGGACAGGGAGTCATAGACTACCATTGTCATCGTCGTGAAAAACGATTTATTTTGGCACATAGGCAAACCATAGGACATCATTAATGGATGCTTACATATATACATATATGTATATATATATATATATAATTATCGTCATTGAGTATATTAGTCATGATCTTATCGATCTTATAGACCATAAGGCTTGGGCATTGCCCATTACCTTCTACGATGTACCATAACGGTCACATTTGACAACGTCTCTAATGGACAATATAGTATATAACCCGTAGGCGAGATAGATCCTCTTGGTGATTCAGGATAACGCCACGAAGGGTAATACAATAGACATACTTATATATAGGAAGTACCAGCGGCGTATCCACCATGTGTTTATTGTATTACTCTAGTTTCGTTATCTAAGTCACCGTCAAGATACACATAAATCATAATCATCGAGTCGGAAAGTACTTCTTGAAATCTCATTATGAAGATAGGAAGACCTAAGATTGTACTTCAAATATCTTTATAAAATAATATGATCATCGTACCAGATGATATTAGTCATGATCGCGTTGATCATATAGACTATGGGATTTGAACATAGCTCACCCCTCCTTGGGCAAGGATTAAAATTTACAATTGCCTTGTCACGATTGGACAATATAATATAGCCCGTAGGCAAAACATTATTAAGGATGTTAAATTTAATCATCATATTGATGATTTTTAGTCATGATCTCATTGATCATATAGACTATTAGGCTCGAGCATAGCTCACTACCTTGAACAGGGGATCATAAGGATCAAAATGTCCATGTCACAAATGGACAATATATTATAGCCCGTAGGCACTTTATGACTAACGGATGTTTATAATATGATCATCTTATAGGACGATATAAGCCATGATTTTTAAATCATTAGGCCAAATTAGGAATTTTGAAAAAAATTTCAATATAGGGATGACTATTGTGATTTCCTCGAATCACTTTTGTCCAGAATGCTAACACGATCTTAGGTGTTAATAATATGATCATCTTCATTTGATGATTTAAGCCATGATTTCAGAGAATCGAGGCATTAAGGTTTGAATCAAAGTTCATTACCTTTTCTTGACAGGGAGTTGTAGGCTACCACTGTCTTTAGTCTCAGAGGACATTAATTATAGCCCGTAGGTACTTCACCCTTAAGGGATGATTATTTCAAATAAGGGAATTTAGATTAACCCCCTTTTTAAAAGATGGCCTGTGTGACTTTAACGATTCACAGTTTGCCAAAAATGTTAACATACTTACAGATGTTAACAGGGATTGGAATCTTTTGGATAGGTTTTACTGTCTTGGCCATGTCTGCAATGACATTTAGGCTAGGTTTTACCATCTTGGCCATGTCTACATTGACATTTAGGCTAGGTTTTACCTTTAAGATTCTTTTAATATTTAACGCAGAACAATCCTAAATTGAGATGTAAACAAAGATCTGAATCTAATTGTGGAACTACCATCTTGGCCCTGTCTTAAAACGACACATGAGCTAGGTCTTGTCCCTTTTTAGATTTTGCCATCTTATTATAATGGTAGATCTTGTAAAAGAAATGTTATTTTTCATTTATTTCATATTTCATGTTTAGAAATGAAAATGAAAATTTAATCATTCCACTATCAAAATTAAAAGAGTTCAGGTTTGCCCTAAATGGAACTTGAAAGGAATAATGTTGTCCTCAAAGGGACTGAAGGATAAATATGTCCTTATAAGGACTATTAAGGAAACGATCTTCAGCAAGAGGAGTTCCTTCTTCATTTTATTTCTGAATGCTTTCTCCTTGGTTGCACGTTTCACCCTGGCCGCGGTACGAAGCTCAGCACTTCAAGGCTCCGGATGTGGAGAAATCCTATTACAGCTTCTTCGCTTGGCGACGTATCCAATATATAAAAATTGGAAGCAAAAATTTTCAGATTAGGATTGAGATTATTCCTATGTTAAGTCTAGACTCAGAAGGTCAAGGAATGTGCTACTGTGTCATTGAGATTAAACACATAAGGCTAGTGTTTAATTCACTCAATGTTGGCTCTGATACCAACCTGTCACACCCCGATATTTCCACGTTTGACCGGTGGGCCCGGTAGGGGAGTATCATGACGTAGTTGATATCATCATAGTCAAACAACACAATATATAAATGCACAGCGGAAGCAAAAGATAAATATATTACAATCCGAATAAAAAGTAATATCCAAGTATTACAACGGAAAGTAAAGGATCCACAGGCGGATCTTAAAACATAAACATTGTTCAACAGACTTTAGACGCCTAGAACTTGCAAGATTCCTTATTAACGCCCTGAGCTTCCAGCCAATTACGTTCAGTACCTGTCACTTAACCTTTTTGGAAAATACGTCAGTTTACACTGGTAAAAACACTCAACCGACTCATTTGAAAATGTTTATGAAAATTGGTTTAGGTGCACAAGGCACGAAAATACTTTGACACTTTGATTAAAATGCACAAGGCAAAATTAATCTTTTATACTCGGGACAAATTATATCTCATGTTATCAGTTTTACATAACTTGCTCTACATACGGGGCCCGGTTCTATGCCGGTTCAAGATTAACCGACACACCACTATTCCCTTATTGGGAATCCCGTATTGGGTAAAAATTAATTTATAAACATATGGCATCTGTCAGGTGTATGCCTACACCCCGTGCTTAGGTCGTGGCCATTGCATTTAATGAGTCAAGGATATCCAGGACACGGTCGCATTAACCCCCAATGTTGCAGTCAAGCAATACGAATTAAAACAGGTTATTTGGATTTCCCAACTTATTGGTCTTTGAATCCCATACCTGACCATGCGGTATTTATATTACCGTATCCCAAGCCCGTATAAGGGAAAATAAGTTAAGAGTATTTACCTGAGCTAAATATAAATTCAATCCCAGCCGTATATCAATTCAGCAAGCACAAGTACTTCTACTGGGGCTCTTAATCTGGAACGAAGGTTTTTAATAACCTATTAGATTTTTAACGGGTCTTTAATTAAGCCTATGCTTAGACCGGTTAGTTTTTAAAGAGGAAGATACGGTTCAAACGCATGATAAGGCGAAGGCCGGTTTAGAATGTGGTTTTTGACCCGACAAGCTTGTATGCTTGTTTAATATGGGTAACTTAAACACATTCTGGATTTTGAGACCAAATAGATATGGTTTGACCCGTTTCGGCTAATTTATGCAAACTAGTCACATAAGCCGATCCGAACGCGACAAGCGCGTAACGAGTAACCATAAGAGTCATATACAGGTTTCCTAAGTTAATATGCCTTAAATATGTTGTGATATCAGTAGGATACCTTCCAATATGCCCAAAACGAGTTTAATCTCAATATAAGCCCCGAAGGGGTATTTTGGTCATTTACCTAAGGCATATATACTACCTGTCATACAACTAACTAAACGTCGTGACCATAAGGTATAACCTCGGAAGGTTATTCCCTATATACTATGGTCACCTAATGTGTTTGGTCGGATCCTAATGATCGACCAAACGGGTCGGGTTCGAAAGTATAAGCGATTGTTTAGATCGCTTACCTTACGACCCTACATAAGCACTAAACTAAAAGTGACGAGCTAAGCATGTTAAAACATGCTTAACTAAGTTTAGAAAATAGGTTTGGTATCAAAACAAACGGTTTTGATACCTAAGAGTAGTTTGGTTACAAAATACGCAAGAATACGCATTTTGGCCGATACTACGACTCGTCACTGAGCCTAGATAACGTGGTAATCAGTAGGTATAGTCACTAGGGACTATAGCCATCGTGATTACGCTCACGTTATGAAGTTCAAACGAACTTCGCATTGACCATAAACTGGTCAATGCAGAAAGTCAAACAAAGTTTGACTTTAACGCTAAAACAAATAAAAGAACGAAGGAACACTTACAAAGGGTCCCCGAAAGCTAATCTTGATCCAAGTAACTCAGGTATGAAGCAATGGCTTCAACTTAGAGCATTCTTAGATCAGATTTGTGGGTTTTGAAAGTGAATGGGTTGGGTATTTATAGTAAATGGACAACCGTTAGGATTGTTTCTCGAATACCGTGCTTTGATCTTGTCCCTACACTTGTTGCAACACCTTGGTACCCAAGTTTGGCCCCCCAACATCAGGGATTAACATGTGGCATTGGCCTTTGGAGTGTTTAGAAGCTGTTTGCAATTGATTAAACAACTTTTGCTGATCAGAAAGGGCCTCGCGTGACGCCAAGGGGGCTAGGTGTCACGCTAAGGTCCTTCTGGTCAGCAAACAGTTTCCAAAGCTTCCATTTCAGTCCCCGTTGTGTATTAAGGTCATTTTCGACATGTTCAAGGCTCGTTAAGTTAACTTTAAGGCCCTAAAATGATGCCTAAACATTGTGGACATGAAACATGCTCAAAAATATCCCGGATGTCGGTTCGTTTGGTCGTACGATCGCGATGTTCGCTTCATTACGACGACATGCGCATAAGTGCGAAAAACGATCCAAATTGCGTGACGAATGGATTTTTCTCATGCCAAACACTAAAATAAAATACTATATTGCTTACATAAATTTTTGGATGTCCGGATGTATTCAGAACGTAAGTTATGCGCGAAAATGCAAACTTATACACTTTTTGACACTTTTAGTCCCTGATCCTTCTACACTTGATCTTAACATGATTTCTTGCACTTTGAGCCCTCTAACTTGACTTTTAAGGGCCTTAAGACATAAGAAAACTTTGTTAAGTCCTTGGGTAACTTTATGGTTACCCGAAAAGTCATAAATTTCAACGTTGACGCTTTTAACCCCTCGTATACGAATATTGTCATAACTTTCTCATATGATAGCGAAACTTGGTGAAAATTTTTTATCCTGTATTCTAGTGAGCATAATTGATCGTTACAAAGCTTTGGGTTTGCTAAAAGGTCACTCAGAGGTATACATTAAACATGCTGACACATTTAACCCCTGTAGTTTGTAATCTCTCACTTTCTTTCACAATTAGCTTCGTATGATCCATGAATCATTCGTTTAAGGGTATAAACATCATGTAGGGATATTGTAGGGTATATTTATCCATTGTTGACATTTTGAACCCTTATATTCACATATTTTCCATGTTTGTCAACTTTAGTCCTTCTAGAGTATTCTCTCACACGTTCAAAGCTTATGCCACGTGTCAATACATTATAGGACGTGAATTTTCGAGGTGTTACATGAAAACAACTCCTTCATTTTCAAGTCTATACTTGAAAAGGAAAAGAAATAAAAAATTTGAATAACACCAACCTTCTCGAATGGCACCGCAATCTAAGAATAGTTCTCAAGATGGAGGAAAAGTAGTATATCTTAGATGGCCTAGTCCCTACCGAGCCTGAAAGTAATTCTACTACTGCTCGCAAGGCACTGGAGTAACATAACGAGGATGTCGTTGAGGTAACCTGCCTTATGAAAGCCACCATGTCTCCTGAACTTCAGAAGAACATGGAAGATAAGGATGCTTATGACATGATCCAGCAACTGAAAGGCATGTTCCAGAAACAAGCCCGACAGGAGCGATATGTGACCATGAAACAGCTCATACGCTGTAAAATGCTGGAAGGATCATGTATCAGTACTCATGTGCTAAAGATGAAAGGATAAATTGACCAGATGAACAAACTTGGTTATTCCACAAAACCAACCAAGTTCTAATGGTCGAGTCTGGTGGTGTTAAGAAGCCCAATAATAAGAAAAGGAAACATAAGAGCAAAGGCAAGAGAAAAGTTGTTGTTGCCAGAAATGCCACCAACAACAAGCATGTTGCAAAACCACACCCTCCTAGGAGCGACAGTGCTTTGAATGCAACCAAATGGGCACTGGAAGGGAAACTGCCCACAGTATCTAGCCAAGCTGAATATGAACAAGGCCAATAACATTGGCACTTCTTCCAATATTCTTATTTATGTTATCGAACTTTTCACTGTTTCTAGCAACACATGGGTATTTGATACCGGATGTGGTTACCGCATCGTTAATGTCTTGCAAGAGCCTGAAAAGTGGAAGAAACTGAAACAAGGCCACCTGGAACTCATAGTTGGTAATGTAACAACTCGTATTTTAGAGTCTTTTGTCGTACTCGGACGTAACCTATACGAACTTTATGTGACTAGTTAATGTATTAATTAATATTGAACGTTTAATATCTCTGGTTAGTATAATCACTTATTAAATATGGTTTAATGATTTTCGGTTGATCTAATGCTCACAAATATGAACCCGTAATGGGCTGCTATGTGATGAATTATATGTTTAATTGCTGAATCGTGTTAATATGCTTTCTGTGAATCAAAGAAATAGGTTGTTAAACTTGTTAAATGTCATCTCGGCCCAACTCTTGTGGAGATCCTTGATATCGGCCCACTTGTTTTAATTTGGCACTATAACTTAATATACGTAACCTCCTTTCATATTTCTCAATCACAACATAACAAACCCTACTATCCCCTACGTACGTGCGGCAGTGGACGAAACCCCCCTCCCCCCCTCTCGAAATCTCAGATATTGTGCACCCCATACTACGGTTAGTATGATTTTTGTATAATATGTGTGTTATGTCTCTTCATGCAAGTCGTTTAGTAGATTAAAGTTCATGATGAATATGGGATGTAGTTCTTGTTGATTGTCTTGACTATGTGTAAATTGTTATAATCCGTTCTGCCGATCTTGGAACTAATAAAATTCAAAAGTGCTATGTGGGGGTAATGAATGATTTGATGACTATACGTTGATGAGTAGTTATGACTTGAATCGATAAATTTGTTTTGTTTCATCCTGATTGTTATTATATCATCGATAAACTAGGGTTGTATGGGATGATCGATTGGTTGTTATTTGTTTGATGTTGCCTGCATGAGTCATATTCAGTGATGTAGGATATCGAGTACAACAAAACTTCCATGACTTACAATGATCTAAATCTGAGTGCTTATGTGAAGATTTAAGTTTATGCATGATGTTCACAGATTAGTTGGAAAGATAAGGGGACATAATTGCATGTGAGCATGATCACTATAATAATTGCCATTGATAAATCGCTGAATTCAATGAAGTCAGGGTGATTATGTGGTTAGGAAGAGAACATGATTGATCAGTTGTGGTGGGGCACATCTAAACATTTGCGTTTGGTAATATATAATAACCTATAATGTAGTGGGATCTTAAACTAAATGCAATCGGCACAATAATTCAACTATCCAATTTACATGTGACTTCATTGATAATTTCGGTCCAATAGTCTTAGGATGAGGAGAACAGTTGTCGGCCATTATATGTAAACCATCTAGTTGAATACCGATGATAATGATGATGTATTGTTCGTTAGTGTTCGATATGTGCTAGCCTAATTAAATGGAACTTTTGTGTATTCATAACTGACCTGTACATGTTATCACAAGTGGAATATATATATATATATATATATATATATATATATATATATATATCATTTGGATACATGTTAATTGATTAATGGTATTGCTTCTACACCCAAATCGCTTGCTATGATCTGCGTTATAATATACGTATTACTTATTCGTAATCTGTGTGGTAAATGCAAGTACATATATATATTGTGTGTGCAAGTAACTGACTAACTTTGATAACCACAATAGGGGTTAATTAATCAACTGGAAAATACGTACTTTAAAAACCTAAGGTGAGTTCACACTCTTTCCAAGGCATGGGATTCCCAAGGGCTGGGAATGGGTAAAGGATTGAAACTGAAACTGCGTGATCTCCTGGTTTGGGACACGTACACACCCTCTTTATTGAAGGGTAACAACATGTGATAAATATTTAATCGGAACCTGCGTAATCTCCTGGTTTGGGGATTACGTACACACCCTCTTTATTGAAGGGTGACAACACGGATAATAGACCAAAGCTCTCTATCATGAAGTCCCTCCTTTTTATATCGACTTAATCGCCGGGCCAATGGCGAGCGGGTCATTAGTTAGATAGCGCTATTTAGGTTTGACAAGCCTCACACCGTGCCGCAGAGGACGGGCGTGAACTAATGGATCTGGGCACGTCAATGATGATAGACATTGACATTAGGGCACCAACTTACTTCAGTCAGTGGTCGATATGGTAAACGGGTCTAGTGGTTAACATGGGGAAGCCCCCACCAACTATGGATATGTTTGGGAAACAGGGTAAACTGATTAACTTACGACTTACAAATGAACTCGTGGTTTTTGAAACAACTTAACATTGAACACCAACTGTGAACTCGCTCAACTTTGTTGTTGACTCGTTGTTACATGCCTTGCAGGTCGTTAGGTACTTATGGAGCTTGCACGAGGAGGCGTGGTCGTTGTGGGACATGGACAACTGTGTGCCATGTTAAACATTTAAACATTTGAACTTATATTTGGTTTTGGATTTAATCATTATGCTTCCGCTTGCAACTTAAACTATGTTTTGTTTGGACACCAATTGTATTGGTTGGATTTTCTAATTACTTACATGCTTGTTCAATATGATTGGTGGCTGGATCCTGGTCAGTCACGCCTCCAGGCGGTGATACTCCGCATGTGGATCTTGGGGGTGTGACAGGTAATGGACAGAGAGTTCCAGTTCTTGCAACTGAAACATTTTGTTTTTCATGTTCCCCTGGCCTTGTAGTTACTTTAAATAACTGTTTATATGCACCTGGTTTGACCAGAAACACTATTTCAGTTTTTTCACTGTTTGAACAAGGATTCAATTCAAGTACGTCTTAAATGGTTCTTCTATTATAGCCTACTTGAATGATGTCTTTTATTTTGAGGCTGAACCTCGAAATGGTATTTATGAGATTGATGTTCAAACAAGTAATAACATATATCATATTTCTAAACGTAACAAAGCTGGCATAAATGAAATATATTTATGGCATTGCAGACTTGGCCACATAAGTAAGGCACGCATAAAATGGCTCCAGTCCATGTGGATTCTTGAATCCACTAGACAGGACTCCTTTGATGATTGTGAATCTTGCTTAGCTGGCAAACTCACAAAGCACCCCTTCACCGATGTTGGTAAACGGATCAATGGTCTTCTAGAACTCATGGCCCTTTCAGAACCATGACTAGAAACCATGACTAATACCAGCTTGATAGAAAGATAAAAGTACTTCGATCAGATCGAGGTGGTGAATATCTCAGCTTTGAATTTCTCAATCATCTAAAAGAGTGTGGAATAGTTTCACAACCCTCTCCACCTAGCACATCCCAACTTAATGGCGTGAGTGAAAGGTGAAATCGAACTCTATGACATGGTTCGATCGATGATGTATAGAACTAACTTGCCTCACTCCTTTTGGATCATGCTCTTATGACCGCTACCCGCATTGTCAATTTGACTCCGACTAAAAGGTAAACAAAACCGCCATATGAGATATGGCATGGGCGTAAACCCGTTTTGGAATACCTTTGAGTATGTGGATGTGATGCATACATCACAAGTGATTCTAATGATAAGCTCGATCCTCAAGGCGAAAAGTTT
>JARYGA010024600.1:0-26430 GCA_030545235.1 Helianthus tuberosus | reverse complement strand
GTACCATCTGGGCATAGCCAATGTTGTGGCCGACGCCCTCAGTCGAAAGGATACTATACCTAAACGTGTGTGAGCGCTACAACTTACCATCCAATCTAGTCTTCCTGCCCAGATACGAGATGCTCAGGTTGAAGCATTGAAGGCAGAGAACATCAGGGCTGAGTCCTTACGAGGATCGAGGAAGTGGTTAGAACAAAAGGAAGACGGCGCCTACTATGTAACAGGGCGCATCTGGGTCCCACTTTACGGAAACTTACGCGAACTTGTGATGGATGAAGCGCACAAGTCTCGTTATTCGGTACATCCTGGTTCGGATAAGATGTACCACGATCTCAAGACTACGTATTGGTGGCCTGGTATGAAAGCCAACATAGCAACCTACGTCAGTAAATGTTTAACTTGTGCGAGAGTCAAGACCGAATATCAGAAACCATCAGGCCTACTCCAACAACCAGAGATCCCGACATGGAAATGGGAGCAAATTTCCATGGATTTTGTTACTGGCCTGCCTAGATCTCAACGCGGAAATGACACTATTTGGGTGATAGTGGATCGATTGACTAAGTCTGCACACTTCTTGGCTATCAAGGAAACCGACAAGTTTTCTACTCTAGCAGACGTCTACCTAAAGGAAGTAGTATCAAGGCACGAAGTGCCAACCTCCATCATTTCTGATCGTGACTCACGTTTTACATCTGAATTGTGGCAAGCTATCAAGTCCTTTGGCTCCCGATTAGACATGAGCACGGTATATCATCCACAGACAGATGGGCAATCTGAACGCACCATCCAAACCCTTGAAGACATGCTTAGGGCATGTGTAATCGACTTTGGTAATGGCTGGGAAAAACACCTCCCGTTAGTAGAGTTTTCGTATAACAACAGTTACCACACCAGCATCCAGGCCGCTCCGTTTGAGGCATTGTACGGATGGAAGTGCCGATCACCTCTTTGTTGGGCGGAGGTTGGCGACAGCCAAATCATAGGCCCAGAACTTGTAGTCGATACAACCGAGAGGATTGCTCAGTTACGACAACGAATGGCGGCAGCTCATGATCATCAGAAAAGCTATGCTGATAAGCGAAGGAAACCACTCGAGTTCCAGGTTGGGGATCTAGTGCTACTTAAAGTCTCACCTTGGAAAGGTGTAGTTCGTTTTGGCAAACGAGGCAAACTCAATCCGCGTTATGTCGGACCCTTCGAAATCATTGAGAAAATTGGCAAAGTCGCTTACAAGTTGAATCTACCTGAAGAATTCATCGGAGTTCACAACGTATTCCACGTGTCAAATCTGAAAAAGTGTCTGTCATATGAGACCCTCATAGTTCCCTTAAAGGAGCTCACAATCGACGACCAGTTGCGATTCATCGAGGAACCAGTTGAAATCACAGATCGAGACGTTAAGATTCTCAAGCGTACTAGAATACCTCATGTTCGAGTTTGTTGGAATTCCCATCGTGGCCCAGAGTATACCTGGGAACGAGAAGACCAAATGAAACTCAAGTATCCCCAGTTGTTTAAGAAAAATGCAACCACTATTGAGGCTGAAGCTACTGCGGAATTTCGGGATGAAATTCCAAACCAACGGGGGGATAATGTGACACCCCAGGAAAACCAGGAAACCACGCAACTTAACTAGATTCCTCAGTAAGTACGTGCTAAATTTCGGGACGAAATTTCTTTCAAGTTGAGGATGATGTGACAACCCGAACTTTCAAGGTTTGTGTCTTTCAGTCTTGTGATTCCGATTCCTCATTAATTGTTTCTTTGCACACTCCTTGCTTAAGTGAATCTGTTAAATGCTTGGGACTTTGTTAAACTAGTTAAACATAAAGGTAACCAGGTATATATGAGTATGTACTAGGGTCTTTTTGTGTATAGTAGTTAGCTTGGGCCACAATATCACTAAACCAACCATCTCGGCCCACATACCTGGAGCCCAACCCGAGAACACACCCTCTTTGTGATGCCACGTCACTCGATACTTTGAAATTCAATTTATTCAACTATTTGCTCAATAAAACCTATCAACTAATAGAACGTGCAAACTGTTACCTGTTGACTTTGTCCAACATCCTTAATTTCTATGGGGCCGCAACTAAGAAATAATAAACAAAATCACATGCAACCTTGATTAATCCACTTAGAACATGGCCGACAACTTTGATAAGTGCTACACATGCAACTAACAACTTGGAACAATTATAAAATCACATGGGCTGTCAATTATTTGTGATAGTATAACTTTGATTGGACCAAAATATTAGTGGAGTTGTTGTTTTAATTTTTGATATATGATTATAAATAATGATCCCTGATAACCCTTATGCAAAACAAAATCATAACCCTTCCCTCAAGTTTACGTGCGACAGTAGCAGCCCCCCTCTCTCGTAACCTCCTGTTCTAACCATAATCTTTTGATTGGTACGTTTCTTTCTTCTTATAGTTATAAAGGTGATTAATATTAGTTGATGATCCGAAAACTTGCATGTTACTGGTGTATGATTTAATGGTGATAATTTCTATATTTGACTCCACGGATGTGATTAATTGTTTGCCTGTGATGCCCGATGATGTATATTACATATGGGGAGTTGTTGGGATCAATTATGAGGAGTTGTTAGTATATTTTTTCTTTAAGTTTTGAATCAAAAACCTCTTGTCTTGCATGTGTAGTGTATCGATTATTAATAATTGATTGGGTATGTGATGGATCATTGTGTTGTTATTAAACAATTAATATGAGTAGGCTGTAGAATTGTAGATGGTCTGTTCGATGCATAGTAGTAGTGTATAAAGTCAACATGAAACAAATAAACACATGGAGCCAAATAGAGTAGTTAATTCACAATAATTAAATGATATCTCAATTGAATGATATGGCCGACAACTATGATTTTTTTTAATCAATTCCTATTGGGCCACTAGTGATAGAATTGTTGAATTATGAATTAGTAGTGATGTTAGTAAGTGTTATGTTTTTCGTCATAACTCGTAATCTGTGTAGAATTAGCCCCTTGAAATTTGTACTGTAGATGACCACTGATGTCAATGTAATACTCCAACTGGAATTTCATCAATCGGACTTACGATGAATTTTAAATGAATTTTTACGTGGACTGCAGTCAGAAAGTGACGAATCTGATTATAGTCCGGTAAATGATTTTTTATAAAATATTGGTAATAAACTGGATCCTGATATTTTTACACAGTAATATTTGGATTGTTTAAAACATTCTGTAAAAATTTAGGAATTTTTGGAATAAGTTAACTATTTTATTAAAATACCCGAAAACAGTCCAGTTTTGGATGTTCAAGCTAATATAACAAGTGAGTGCATGTTGAGTAGTAGATACGTGTAGGAACTTTGTGCTCTATTTGAAACCACTAAATGACTAACTGATAATCATATTAGGACGTGATTGACCGACCTTGACTGTTAGCTATTTTTTAGAGTCAACCCGAGCAAACCAAGGTGAGTTCACACACTTTCTAAGGCATGGGATTCCCGGTGGTTGGGAATGGGTTAAAGAATTATAATGGAACCTACATATCCTCCTTGGGTAGGATATGTACCGCCATCCTCCATGGGTAAGATGCCAATACTAATCCTGCGTATTCTCCTTGGGTAGAATACGTACGTTCGTCCTCATTAGGTAGGACAACAACCTTAAACTTACTAGACAAAACTCTATCATTAAGTCTCTCATTTTTATATCGACTTAATCGCCAGGCCATTGGCGAGCGGGTCATTAGTTAATAGCGCTGTTAGGTTTGACAAACCTCACACCGTGCCGGTCGGACGGGCGTGTACTAATAGATCTGGGCAAACTGTTAATGATGATAGACATTGATGTAGGGCACAACTTACTTTCGTCAGTAGTCGATGTGGTAAAGGTCTAGTGGTTCACATGGGGAAACCTCCACTAATTATGAATATGGTTTGGGATACTGGTTAACTCGTGGTTTACGAAACAACTTACAGTTTTCATGTCACACCCCCAAAAAATCCACACGCGGAGTACCACCGCTTGAAGGCGTGACATGACCAGGATCGAGCCACCAATCATATTGAACAACACAATTAAGTAAATAATACCAACCACAATACGATTGGTGACCAAAAGAAAGTAGACCGACTTTAAGTTAACCAATTTCAGATTTAGACAGCGGAAGCATAAAACGTAAAACCAAAACCTAAGTTCCATAGTTCATAAGTTTAAAGTTCAAAACGTAAGTTTAATAGGTTCATATGGATTAAATATTAAGCACGGGACATAGTAATCCATATCCCACAACAACCTTCTCCTCGTGCAAGCTCCAAAAGCATTTAGCGACCTGTAAGGCATGTAACAACGAGTCAACAACAAAGTTGAGTGAGTTCACGGTTGGTTGATTAGTTTTAAGTTGTTTTCTGAAAACGTGGGTTGACTTTCGTTGGCTTATTTGCCATGGGGGTTACCCCGTAGTTGAAAGTATGTTTAACCAGTTCCTTTTATTACCCAATCCATACCCATGATCAGTGGGGGCTTCCCTATGTGAACTACTAGACGGTATGATACCGACTACTAACGAAAGTAAGTTGTGCCCTAAGTCGATGTCTATCAGCATTGACCCTTTGCCATAGTCCATTAGTACACGCCCGTTCGAACGACACGGTGTGAGGTTTGTTAAACCTAATAACGCTATTAACTAATGACCCGCTCGCCATCGGCCTCGGCGATTAAGTCGATATAAAATGAGGGACTTATGATAGAGTTTTGTCTAGTAAGTTTTAAGGTTGTTGTCCAACCCGAGGAGGACGAACGTACGTAGTTCTCCTAAAGAGAATACGCAGGATTAACATTGGCATCCAACCCAAGGAGGATGGCCGTACATATCCTACCTAAGTAAGATATGTAGATTCCGTTTTAAATTCTTTAACCCATTCCCAAACCACCGGGAATCCCATGCCTTAGAAAGTGTGTGAACTCACCTCGGTTTGCTCGGTTAGATTCTCAAATATAGCTAACAGTCAATGTCGGTCAATCACGTCCTAATATGATTACCAGTTAGTCATTTAATGGTTTTCAAATAGAGCACAAAGTTCCTACACGTATCTATCACATAACATGCATTACTTTAACGGTTTATGCCCATATAAACTTCCCATCTATTCCCGTTCATAAATACACATACGATATTGCACATAACACTTTTATTGACACATAACATGTTAGATCATTCACAGATAACATACTTGACATTTAGACACGCAAATTACAACTTATGTCATTTCAGCTTTAATATTCAAAACCGGGCTGTTTTCGGACATTTTAATAAAATAGTTAACTTATTCCAAAAATTCCCAAATTTTTACAGAATGTCTTAAACGATCCAAATATTATTGTGTAAAAAATATCGGGGTCCAGTTCATTACCAATATTTTATAAAAATTCATTTTCTGGACTGAACTCAGATTTATCTTTTTCTGACTGCAGTCCATGGAATAATTTATTTAAAATTCATCGAGAGTCCGATTTATGAAATTCCAGTGAGAGAATTACAAATACATCGGTGGTCATCTACAGTACAAATTTCATGATCTAACTCTACACAGAACTCAAGTTATGACAGAAAACAGAACGCATACTTTCAGCAGAAAAATGCAGCTCTAGCTGCTGTTATAAAATGACACTTTAAAAAATAGTAAACGAAGTCCAAAAATTATGATTTCGGTGCCATTAGAACCGTATTTTATAATAACACGTTATAGACTCAAAATATTAGTTTTTCGTTGAGTTATGACCTGTTTACAGCCAACTGAAGTTGGCTGTAAAGGCATGGACAGATTCTGTTTTTCAGCCTTTAGCTTTCTAATTCGTGTTCGATTGATTCCGTTAACATGTTTAGTGATCACAACAACATAAAACATCAATATTAACAAGTAAATCATCAAGTAATCAACAAGAATCATAACAACACAAGTTCAACATGATTTAACCATATATTTTCTCCTTATCCACTCTTTACCCTTTATGTTCAAGACTTAATGTAAGTTCTTTAGAGTTTCTTAAGCTTTAACCATTTAATCAACTATTAACCACCAAATAGATGAACAAGATGAAGATTTGAAGCACTTACTACTAGCACAAGGCTAGGGGAGAAACAAGGCGTAAAAGTGGTGGATAAAAGAAAACTAGAGTGGTCCTTGAGCTTCCGAGTGCACCAAGCTTACTTGTATGATCTTTACCACCTTTGAGTATATGGAAAATGGTTGAACAAGAACTTGATGGTGGTGGTATGGTGGTTGATGGTGGCTGCCGAGATAAAGAAGAGAGGAGAGAGTGGAGTGTTGTTGTTTTGAAGGTGAAGATGATATGTGTGGTTACTTAGTGGTTTATAAAGAAGTTCTTCAACATTGCATTATCTAGGGGTTAATGTGTCCCCTAAGTACTTAACCATTATAATAAACAAATCAAAAGAATTAAGTGGGTGTCTTCTTGTCTCCTAACCGCTTGGGGGGGGGGGGGTTGGTCTAGTTGGGTTTCAAATGGTTAGTTAGTGATTTAGTTAGGATTCAAGTATTAAGTTTGTGTGTTATGATGTGTTATATAATGTATAGTGTGTTAGGGTGTTCGGGGACCCTAACTAGCTCAGAAAAATAAAACAATGTGTTTGGCAATATTTTTATGTTCCGGGTAAAGTCCGGTTGTTCGGTTTGACACTGTTCCGTTAAAGTGCTTAATTAATCCGTAAAGTGTCTTTTATATATACTTTTGTAACACTTTTAATTTTCAATACTTAGGAAAACACACAGGACTATTTAATGACTTTTCTGCACACGACTAGTATGTTACCAAGCACATGTAAGTATAACACAGAAATTAGAGCAGTTAAGTAATTCCACACAGTCATCATGCACTTTAATTATCATTAATAAATTGTATGGAATACATGAAATTTTGAGGGTTGTCACATTCTCCCCCTGTTAAGAAAATTTTGTCCCGAAATTTAGCACGTGGTTACTGAGGAAGCTAGTTATGTTGCGTTGGTTTCCTGGTTTTCCTGGGGTGTCACATTTCAAAACAAACTTGCAAAACTAAACAACCAACTGTGAACTCGCTCAACTTTGTTGTTGACTCGTTGTTACATGCCTTACAGGTCGTTAGATGCTTATGGAGCTTGCACGAGGAGGAAGTCGTTGTGGGATATGGACTGTTATGTTCCGTGCTTAACATTTGAACTTTATGAACTTATTACTTATGTTTGGGTTTCACGTTTTATGCTTCCGCTGTTTAAATTGAACTTGGTTAACTTGTTTGTGAACACCTATTATATTGTGTGGTTGAACTTTTATTTACTTTACTATATTGTTCAATATGATTGGTGGCTTGATCCTGGTCATGTCACGCCTCCAAGCGGTGATACTCCACATGGTGGATTTTGGGGGTGTGACATGTTACAAGTCCACCCCCCTTAAAGAGGGTTTCGTCCCTGAAACCTGATTACATACCGAATAACGTAGGGTAGGGTCGTTGCATCTCCTCCTCAGATTTCCATGTGGTATCCGAATCCTTCCGGTGTTCCCATTTGACCTTTACTTGATTGATTTCCATGTTCCTTAAGGTTTTCACTTTACGATCCAAAATCGCTATGGGTTTCACCACATAGTTAAGTCTGTCATCCACCTCAATGTCATCGTAGTGGATATAGGTTGTTTCGTCCGCTAAACATTTCCGAAGATGTGACACATGAAATGGGCTATGAATTCTGCTTAATTCTCCCTGTAGTTCAAGGCGGTATGCTACCTTCACTACTCGTTCGACAATTGTAAACGGCCCAATAAATCTTGGGCTTAATTTTCCTCTCTTTCTAAATCGGATAACCCCCTTCCATGGGGATACCTTGAGCATGACCTTGTTCGCCAACCTGAAACTCGATCGGTCTTCGCCTTTTGTCTGGATACGACTTTTTTCTATCTTGTGCCGCTTTCAAGTGTGCCCGAACCACTTCAATCTTTTCATTAGTGGCTCAGACTATATCTTTGTGAGCGAGTTCACGTGGACCCACTTCACCCCAACACACCGGGGTCCGGCACTTTCTACCGTAAAGCATTTCATACGGTGCCATCCTGATACTAGCATGGTAGCTGTTATTATATGAAAACTCAACCAATGGTAGATAAACATCCCAACTGCCTCTGAAGTTGATTATACATGCCCGTAGCATGTCTTCCAATGTTTGTATTGTTCTTTCACTCTGTCCATTCGTCTGAGGATGGTACGCAGTACTAATGAACAATTTTGTTCCCATTTGCTCTTGGAAATCTTGCCAAAAATTTAAAGGTGAACCGGGTATCCCTATCGGACACGATGGATACCGGTACTCCGTGGCATGCCACTATCTCATTAGTGTAAACCTCCGACCTCTTTTCTGACGTATAAGTCTCACGTATTGGAATAAAGTGAGCACTCTTTGTCAATCTATCAACAACTACCCATATTGCATCAAATCCGTGGTTCGTCTTCGGTAGTTTGGTTAATAGGTCCATTGTAATATGTTCCCATTTCCAAACCAGAATTTCCAACAGTTGGAGCTTACCGTATGGTTTTTGGTGTTCCGCCTTGACTTGTAGACAAGTCAGGCACTTCTCCACGTATTTCACTACATCTCTTTTCATTCCGGGCCACAAATAGTTTTATTTCAAGTCGTTATACATCTTGGTCGCTCCCGGATGGATGGAATAACGGGATTTGTGTGCTTCATCTAGTAGAAGCTTTTTAACTCCACATGTGTTAGGAACCCAGATTCTGTTGAAACGTGTTTTCAAACCGTGATTGCCTTCTTCAAGATCTTTAAATTAGCCGACAATTCTTTCCTTTTTCCAGTTTTCTACCTTCACTGCTTCAACTTGTGCTTCTCGGATTCGTTCTAGTAAGCCCGAGGTTACAATAAGCTGCATTGATAGTACTTGTATTGGGGTAAAATCTGCCTTTCAACTTAACGCGTCTACTACTACATTGGCTTTCCCGGGGTGGTAATGTATTTCACAATCGTAATCCTTGACCGTTTCCAACCACCGCCTTTGCCTCATGTTTAAATCCTTCTGATCGAAGAAATATTTCAAACTTTTATGGTCAGTAAAGATTGTACATCTTACCCCATACAAATAATGTCTCCATATTTTTAAGGCGAATACTACTGCTGCCAGCTCCAAATCATAAGTTGGGTATTTCTTTTCATGGATCTTCAGTTGCCTCGAGGCGTAGGCTATGACCTTGCCTCGTTGCATTAAAACACATCCGAGGCCCGAATGCGACGCATCCGAGTAAACCACCATGTCATCAACTCCTTCCGGCAACATTAGCACCGGAGCGTGAGTTAACTTTTCTTTAAGTGTTTGGAAGGCTTCCTCTTGTTTGATGCCCCATACAAACTTTTCCTCCTTGCGAGTCAATTTGGTCAATGGTAAAGCAATTTTGGAGAAATCTTGTATGAATCTCCGATAATATCCCGCGAGCCCTAAAAAGCATCGGATTTCTGAGGGGTTCCTTGGAGTGTTCCATTTTGACACGGCTTCCACTTTTGACGGATCCACTAGTACCCCGTCGGAACTAATAATATGCCCGAGAAACTGCACCTCTCGTAACCAGAAAGCGCACTTTGAAAATTTTGCATACAGTTTTTCTCGTCTGAGTGTCTCTAACACTTCTTGCAAATGGTAAACATGCTCAGCTTCATTCTTCAAATACACTAAAATGTCATCGATAAATAAAATTACCGACTTATCCAGCATAGGTTTGCAAACCCGGTTCATGAGATCCATGAAAGTCGCGGGTGTGTTAGTCAACCCAAAGGGCATCACGAGGAACTCATAATGGCCGTACCGCGTACGAAAGGACGTCTTCGGTATGTCTTCCTCCTTGACTTTCAATTGGTGATAACCCGATCTGAGATCAATCTTTGAGAACCAACTCGCTCCTTGTAGCTGGTCAAACAAGTCATCAATTCTTGGAAATGGGTCTCGATTTTTCACCGTGAGTTTGTTTAACTCCCGGTAGTCGATACACATACGCATACTACCATCCTTCTTTTTCACAAACAATATTGGTGCACCCCTATTAGTGTAATATGTCTATTGACTTCGTCTTGTATTGAGTCATGTAATAGGATAGGATAGGATAAACCAGAGCTCGGGTGCTAGAAACTGATTTTTATAAGTTTGGAGCTAATTTCGCTTGAAAGTGTCAAAGCTCATTTCAAACGGAATTAAACTGGTTAATTCCGCTTGAGCGTGCCTTGACCATTTCAAGCGGAATCACCACTAGTATATATAGGGGAGCTCATCGTTTCATTTGAAATGGGATTACTTCTTGTGTTTGGTAACGAAGTGCTGCCAAATCGTCTCAAGGTGCTGTAAGATTTTCATAATCAATACAAGAGACATTTAAATTGAATCGAGCATCCGTGTCATTGATTCCGCCTTTGATTCGGATAAACAACTCTTCTGATCGACTCATTCATGTCGTACAACGATCCTACAAGTGGTATCAGAGCTCAGGAGGAAGAGTTTAGCTTGATTTCATTAGTTTTCTGACTTCTACACCTTCTTTTTCAAAATTCACAAGTTTTTACGAATAAAATGGACCAAACTTTTGATATTGTGTTTAAAACAGTGTTTTAACAAACCCTTGAAAGTATCACACCTAAATACGGATTAAAAGTGACAAAAAATGGACTAGAAATCTTATTCCGTTTGAGATCCTTATTTCGTTTGAAACTGGACATTTTGTGTCAAGATCATTTCACGTCAACCGAGTGTCAGTTTATTTCAAGTTATTTGATATTGTTTAAACTGATTGTGTTTGTTTGATTGTTTTTATCTCTAGGTTTGTAAATCAAAGTGAAAGATTCAAGAAGCATTGCAAAGAAGTCGGATGTTGTACTTGGGGGTCCCTCTTATTTCTTCTAAACTTAGGTATAATGATTGTCGTGTGCTTGTGGAAAAATTAGAGAAACGAATAATGCATTGGAGGAACAAATTATTATCGTTTGTGGGAAGACTTCAACTTATTATATCAGTCCTCTCTTCTATGCATATTTATTGGTCCTCGGTTTTTATCTTGCCGACTCGGGTGATTCAGGAGCTTGAAGCCAGAATGAGAAACTTCTTATGGGCTCAAGATGCTTCCTTTAGTAGAGGTAAATCTAAAGTTTCTTGGAAATCTATTTGTACGCCTAAATACGAAGGGGGTTTGGGTATTAGACGTATTGGGGATATGAACAAAGCCCTGATGTCGTCTCACATTTGGAGTATTGTTTCTAAGCGAGACTCCCTATGGGTTGAGTGGGTTCATTCATATCGGCTAAAAGGCAAAAGTTTCTGGGTTTGTAAATCGCCGTCGAACACTTGCTGGTCGTGGAGAAAGCTAATTCAGTTGCGGCCTTTTATTCGAAATCATATATGGTCCGAGTTAGGAAATGGTCATAATACATCAGCCTGGTTTGACTATTGGAGCGACTTGGGGCCTCTTGGTGATTTTCTGTCGCCAAGAACCATTACGGATGCTGATTTTCGTTTGGATGACACGGTGGCTAATATTTTCTCTAACGGTGTTTGGAATTGGCCTGTCGCGTGGAGGGATCTATTCCCCATTCTCATTCAGCTCGATCACCTTCATTTAGAACCGTCAAAACCTGACCGATTACTATGGAAAGATGGTGATGACATTAATGAATTCTCTTCGTTGGCTGTTTGGCATTCGGTTCGGCATAGAGAACCAGAAGTTGACTGGTGCAGTATTGTTTGGTTTGCCCAATGTATCCCTAGGCATGCGTTTATGATGTGGTTGATAATGAAAGGTAAGCTTCTTACTCAAGACAAAATTCTGCAATGGGATTTTTCTCGCCGCAAAAACATGAATATGATGTGCTGTTTACTATGCTATGAGAATTTTGATTCTCACTCTCACTTGTTTTTTGAGTGTAAATTCTCCTCTCAAGTGTGGCTTATGATTCGAAATAGAGTGGGGATGAGTTCTGTGTGTCTGAGATGGGTGGATATTGTTGATTGGCCTCGTGTTCGAGTTCGTTCAAAGAAAGCTGATGTTTATGTTGCTAAGATTCTGGTTGCGGCTGCTGCGTATAGTATTTGGCAAGAGAGGAATGCCAGGTTATTTAAAAATCAATTGAGACCTCCTGAAATGGTTAGTGACATCATTCTGAAAACAGTGAGATACAAGTTGATGGGAGCAAAGTTAAAGAACACTGATAGGGTGCGCAAGCTGCTTGGAGAATGGGAGATTACAAAAGAAAATGATAATGATGGAGGCTGATTAGACTGTAGTGTTTTGATTTCCGTCCTTGTCTAGATGTTTGTCTAGGTGTTTTTCTTGGCTGTTTTTTCTTTGAGATTTTGTTGGTTTTACTTTCATGGGGCATGTCTCATGATTGAACTAGTGTAGTCTCTCTACACTACTTGTTTTATTTGGTTGTGAATATACATAATCACCGGGGTAACCCTTTACCCAAAAAAAAAGATGTCGGATTTTGGTGAAGAGTTTTATAACACGTTTTATAATGCGTTTACGTCAGAAGATACTGCAATAACTCCAAATAAAGCTACAAAAGTGATATCGGAGAGTTTGAATCATGATAAAGTGTACGGAAATCATCAGAGACCACCAACGCTCATGAATATCGAAGATTATCACTGGTGGTATGAAAGATTTGAAAACTGGGTGCAAGCCTATGCATATGATAGCTGGGTTTGTTTGACCATAGGATATGAAAAACCAAGAAATGAAAAAAGTGAATTGATCACACTTAAAGATTTCACAGCAGGTGATAAAAAGGAACATTCAGCTGAACTGAGAATGAAAACTTTACTTCAACAATCAATCAGAGAGGATATTTTCTCATTACTTCAGTATGGTGAAACTTCTAAGTCAATTTGGGAAGCGTTAAAGTTGAAAGCTGAAGGTGGGAAAGATATCAAGAAAAACAAAATATCGCTGTTAAAGAAATAGTTTGACTTGTTTAGCTGCATGAAGAATGAAACAGTTCGTCAAATGATAGAACGATTCTGTCATCTGAAGATTGAAATGGAAAGCTTTGGAATCCACAAAGGGAAAGAAGAAATGGTGGATAAACTAGTTGAGGCATTACCACATGAAGAAGATTGGAAAACGTATGTGATAGTGTTGAAAAATGATGATAAATTTGATACGACGAGGTTAGACACTCTAATTGAAAAAAATAGAGGGACATGATCTATTGATTGAAAAACAAAACAAGGTGTCTAGTTCGAATTATCAACATAATGTTGGTTTGTACTATCGCAGAGGGATGCTACAAAACATTGAATCTCCAAGGATCAAAACTGGTTTTAGTACAGAAAAGAATGGTGATTCATCAAAGAACACATCTTTAAGTTATGATCCAGGATATCACTCCTCATCTGCATCAGGATCGTCAACATCAAATTCAAATTTTGATTGGAAAAATTCTCCACTTCTGAACAATGAGTTTGCTCAACAACATATGAGTTTTTTAGCTTCTATTCTGGTATCTTATGAAGGTTTAATTGCAGGTAAGATTGGAAATCCAAAAATGACAAAAGAGGATTATGATCAAGTGGAACCAGAAGAAATGGAACTCATGGATATTCGCTGGTGCATGGCGAGCGTCATTCGAAGAACTCAAAGATTCATGGAGATTACTGGCAAAAGATGTTTGGATGGCCCAGAAATGAAGTTAGGTTTTGACAAGAACAAAGTCACTTGTTTCAAGTGTAAACAAAACGAGCACTTCAAAAGAGAATGCACAAACAACAGGGCCGATGAAAGCGTGAATCCTTTTTATGAGGATTATTACAAAAAGGCTATCTATCACAAGAATAACGAGCAGCCAAACAGAAAGCACATTGAAGAAGGATCCTCTGAAGAGAAGAGAGTTGTTTTGTCAATGCGTAATCAAAGTGAAGATATTTTAGATGCTGATTATGAAAGATCTAAACAATCTGTCCTTAAAAACTTCGATTGGGATAAACACTTTGATGAGTCAGAAGAATCCAGAATCATAATCCATCATGATGAAGGATATGACTGGTGTCAACATGATAAAGATGTTGAAAGTGGTAAAGCAATGGTTGCTGAAATAAGACTAACTCGTGAAGAAAGACATGCTCATCTTAGATTGGATGATGTGTATGATGCTTACAAAGAAGCAACACTAGCAGGCAGGTGGAGCAAAGAAAAGGAATGCTATGTTGATCCCCAGGGAAACCCGACGGTTGATCCGAAGAAGGTTGACCTTGAAGCATTAGTTGCAGCTATACCTACTGTAAGTGTGTGGTGCAAAGGCCTTAGGGAGATTCCAAGGTATAAAGAGCAAGTTGAAGAAGGCATTCGAAAGGTGATATTTGCTAGTCTGGAAAAGAAGAAGAAGACAGTTGAAGAGATTGTGAATGAGAGTGAGAAATTGGTGAGTGAAGTGAAGAAAGTTGATGAGAAATTTGAGAAATCTGTTGAAGAGAAACAAAAGGAGTTTAAAGAAGTTCAGAGTTCACAAGCAAAGGAAACCACAGTGCCAATCACTGAGGTAACTACTCAAACTGATACTTCTGATCAAATTGATAATGAAGCTGAACAACAGTGCAAGAAATGCATGGAAATGTGCAGTGCTTGTACTGAAAAAGATGAAAAGTTTAAAATAAGAGATATCACTAGAATTCACTAAAAATAGAAAAGATTTAAAGATAATGTCAATGAAAAGTCTTTGAAACAAGAAAGAACAGTTTGAAACAAAAATGTGATGAAAAGAAAAAAAACATTGAAAGAAAAATGTTCAGCTTTTTGCAACGAATGTGTTCCAAAAATTAACAAAATTCAAGAGTTGCAAAAGGAATATGATGGAATGAAATTATCATATCATACTGTAAAAGAAGCGTATGACATTTTAAAAGGTAAAGTCAAAAGTCTAGATGATAGATTGTGTGCATGTCAGAGAAACACTAAATTTCTTGAAGCTGGATTTGAAGATAAACAAAGAGTTTTAAATCAATATATTGATGATGTTGCTAAGCATAAACATGTCACACCCCGACCACGTAAAACAACAAAACGTGGCGGAAACGTCGGGGAGTGTTGTAACAGAATCATTGTTTCATAACACATGGAAATTGAAATATTGTTTTATTGAATAAAAGAGTTAAAATGTCTTGACAATTAAAGAAATATAACATAAATAACTAGTCTTGCATCTTTTATTGTCACTAAGGTCCAAGTCCGCCTAAGTGTATCTTGATAAATCCTATGCATCATATCCTGAAACACATGTGAAAATAGGTACGTCAGCATAAAAATGCCTGTGAGATACATAGGTTTTGTGAAAATAGATTTCATGACTTATGTTTAAGAAAATGTTTAGTCATGAACCTTGTAATTTGCTTTGTTTTGTAAATCATTTGAAAAGCAATAAGATCAGATGATATGTATAAATAAGAGAATAATGTATGGTTAAATGAATAACCAAGTAAAACGAGTTTGTATAAGATAAGTTGTTTTGTAAAACAATGTCTTGTGAAAAGTATGTTATTTGTATAAAATGTTTATGTCTTAAATTGAAATGATTCAAATAACGCTACGATATGTAATACCATACAAGCACTTATATATAGGAAGTACCAGCGGCGTATCCACCATGCTTGTATCATATTACACACGCCTCGTTACTTAAATCACTTGCTCAAACCAAACCATCGAAGTAGAATGTTTATGTATAATCAAATGTCAAAATGTTTGTGTGAAAACCATGTCAAATGTCTATGTCTAATGTAAATCATGAAATGTGTATCCAAAATATCATGTATGGTAAGTGAAATATATCAACTCACCCATATGTAAAAATGCACAAAAACAAGGTATTGAAGTAAAACATGGTTTAAATCAAAGTTATGTTTTGTGGAACAAATGCATGCTATACTGATATAAACATCTATGCGGTATTGTAAAAATGCATACATCCAAGCCTTGTGACTGTGGCGATAAACCCCTAAACGAATTTAAAGGTCTATCTTGTTGTTATGTGTAACATCTGTGTCTGAAATCATTGTAAACAATTCAGTTATCAATAAAACAATGTTATTTGATCCCAGTGTTTGTTTGGTTATGTTTTACATTTTTCATGTTTTGACTTTTGTTCAATTTCAAACTCTATATCGCTTTCTGGAGAGTAATACACAAACTGGTGCGTAAACGTAATCAGTTTAATGCGACAAATACTCCGGAACATCAACATATACTTAACATACCTTAAATAACCTTTACATAACTTAGAAATAAGTTTCGAAGTCTTTGGTATGGCAAAAACAAGTTAATTCACCTACAGGGACTAAACTTGACAAACTGCGAAAGTATGCCAATTTGAACTGTAACGAACATTCCAGAACATGATCATAAGTTAAACACACCTTAAATATCCTTTATATATCTTAGAAATAGGCTTTGAGGGGTTCGGTGTGCTAAAATAAACTTTTGGGTCATTCAGGGACTAAAAGCGTCAAAAAGTGCACAAGTTTGCACTTTTGCGCATAACTCACGTTCTGAATACATCCGGACATCCAAAAATTTATGTAAGCACTAAAATATTTTATTTTAGTGTTTGGCATAAGAAAAATCCATTCGTCGCGCAATTTGGATCGTTTTTCGCGCTTATGCGCATTCCGTCGTAATTAAGCGAACATCGCGATCGTACGGCCAAACGAACCAACATCCGGAATATTTTTGAGCATGTTTCATGTCCACAATGTTTAGGCATCATTTTAGGGCCTTAAATTTGGCTTTACGGGCCTTAGAAGTGTCGGGAATGGCCTTAAACACCATCAGGGACTGAAACTGTCAATATGGCAAAGTTGGTTCTGATCAGACAAGGCCAGGCGGCCCGCGTAAGTCTTGTGTGTATCCTTACGCAGCCCGCGTCAGTATCCCAGACCAGATTCAGTGAATTAAACTGGTGATTAACAGCCTTTCAAACCCCCAAAGGCCAATGCCACATGTCAAACTCTTGTGGTGGGGGCAAAATGAGTTACCACAACATTCCAACACATGTACGGATGAGATTCGATCACGTTATTCAAGAAACGATCCTAACGGTTCGAAGAATCCTATAAATACCCATCCATCCCCATTGCAAAACCCACAAGAATCTGATCTTAGAAGCTCTAAGTTGAAACCATTGTTCATACCTGAGCTACTTGGATCAAGATTAGCTTTCGGGGACCCTTTGTAAGTGTTCCTTCGTTCTTTTATTGCTTTTCGAGTCCGAAAGTCAAACTTTGTTTGACTTTCTGCGTTGACCAGTTTATGGTCAATGCGAAGTTCATTTGAACTTCATAACGTGAGTGTAATCACGATGGTTATAGTCCCTAGTGACTATACCTACTGATTACCACGTTATCTAGGCTCAGTGACGAGTCGTAGTTTCGGCCAAAATGCGTGTTATTGCGTATTTTGTAACCAAACTACTCTTGGGTATCAAAACCGTTTGTTTTGATACCAAACCTGTTTTCTAAACTTAGTTAAGCATGTTTTAACATGCTTAGCTCGTCACTTTTAGTTTAGTGCTTATATAGGGTCGTAAGGTAAGCGATCTAAACAATCGCTTATACTTTCGAAGCTGACCCGTTTGGTCGATCATTAGGATCCGACCAAACACATTAGGTTACCATAGTATATAGGGAATAACCTTCCGAGGTTATACCTTATGGTCACGGCGTTTAGTTAGTTGTATGATAGGTAGTTTACATGCCTTAGGTAAATGACCAAAATGCCCTTTTTACACCAAAATTCATTTTAAGCATATGTAACATAACTTTTGGTATCTAAACTGATTTGGTAACAATATTAGACATGTTAAGGCATATTTTACTTGTCATAGGGCTAGTTAGGCGTTCCGAACGCGTTTCACGCGAACGACGCGTTAAAGTAGCATAAGCTACCTAAACAGGTCGTAATGGGTCGTAAGCACTTAGGTTAGGTTTCATTTAGTATGTAGGCTTTGTTAAACCATACTACATGAGTTCCCATACTCATTTGGTTTACGAGCGCTCATTCTATCCGATCCTCCGATATAGGTCCGGTTCATTAACATAGTTACCTATATTAGGTGCCGTGTGATTCCGTGATCTCCAGCATTGCTTGGTGGTTATCTTAGGACTTCTGAGCAATCTCAAGTGAGTACATAGACCCCTCTTTTACTGTTTTCCAAACTGTTTTGGGGTGAAACACATGTGCCTACTTGTTACTTTCATGCTTTCCTGCTTTCACATCATATGCTTATTATGTTCAATAGTACACTTATAGTACATGATTTCATTGTGTTCATGCTATGTATGCCCATTGTGTGCGTACTTAGTACATTGTTTTACATTACATTTCATGCTATGTATGCCCATTATGTGCGTAGTTAGTACATTGTTTTACATTACATTTTATGCTATGTATGCCCATTCTGTGCGTACTTAGTACATTGTTTTACATTACATTTTATGCTATGTATGCCCATTGTGTGCGTACTTAGTACATTGTTTTACATTACATTTTATGCTATGTATGCCCATTGTGTGCGTACTTAGTACATTTGTTATTCATCACATGCTTACATTTTGGTATGACATTTGGTTAGTTCAAATGAGACAATGTACATTCATTAACATTAGCTACGCCGCTCGTTAGTAGGTAATGGTACCATAGGACTTGACAACTCCCGTTCCTGAACCCTAGGTTTGTTTGGGTGGAAGGAATGACCGAATTCGATAAACAATAACACAGATAGACCTTTAATTCGTTTAAGGGTCTATCACCACAGTCACAAGGCTTGGATGTATGCATTTTCACAATACCGCATAGATGTTTGTATTAGTGTAGCATGCATTTGTTCCACAGAACATAACTTTGACTTAAACTATGTTTAATTCAATACCTTGTTTTTGTGCATTTTACCTATGGTTTAGTTGATATATTTCACATGCCATACATGATATTTTTTAATACACATTATACGATTTACATTAAACATAAACATTTTGACATTGATATACACATTGGGTCATTTACATTAGACATGGACATTTTGATATGGTTTACACAATAACACTTGACAAGTGATTTATACATGAACAATTTACATTGGTGGTTGGTTTGGGTAAATCGTTTGAGTAACGAGGCGTGTGTAATATGATACAAACATGGTGGATACGCCGTTGGTACTTCCTATATACAAGTGTTTGTATAATATTACATATCGTAGCGTTATTTAAATCATTTCAATTTAAGACATATAACATTTTATACAAATAACATACTTTTCACGAGACATTGTTTTACAAACAAACTCATCTTACATGGTTATTCATTTAACCGTACATTTATTTATACATATCATCTGATCTTATTGTTTTTCAAACGATTTACAAAACAAATCAATTTACTAGGTTCATGACTAAACTTTATTAAACATTTTCTTAAAATTACAAGTCATGAATCCTATTTTCACAAAACCTATGTATCTTACAGGCATTTTTATGCTGACGTACCTATTTTCACATGTGTTTTCAGGAGCTGTTGCTTAGGACAATGATCGTGACACTAGGGCGGACCTGTGCCTTAGAGACATAAAACAAAGATAGACTTAGTTTAATTATGTTATGTACTCTTTGTTTCCTGTTTAAGACAATGTAACTCTTATGTTGATAAATAAAATACAACTTTGAATTCAATGGTTATGAAACAATTAAATCTGTTACAACACTCCCCGACGTTTTCCGCCACATTTTGTATGTTATACGTGGTCGGGGTGTGACATTATGTTTATCGAATTCGGTCATTCCTTCCACCCAAACAAACCTAGGGTTCAGGAACGGGAGTTGTCAAGTCCTATGGTACCATTACCTACTAACGAGCGGCGTAGCTAATGTTAATGAATGTACATTGTCTCATTTGAACAAACCAAATTTCATACCAAAATGTATGCATGTGATGAATAACAAATGTACTAAGTATGCAACAAAGGACATACATAGCATAAAATGTAATGTAAAACAATGTACTAAGTATGCACACAATGGGCATACATAGCATAAAATGTAATGTAAAACAATGTACTAAGTACGCACACAATGGGCATACATAGCATAAAATGTAATGTAAAACAATGTACTAAGTATGCACACAATGGGCATACATATCATAAAATGTAATGTAAAACAATGTACTAAGTACGCACACAATGGGCATACATAGCATAAAATGTAATGTAAAACAATGTACTAAGTATGCACACAATGGGCATGCATAGCATAAAATGTAATGTAAAACAATGTACTAAGTACGCACACAATGGGCATACATAGCATAAAATGTAATGTAAAACAATGTACTAAGTATGCACACAATGGGCATACATAGCATAAAACACAATGAAATCATGTACTATAAATGTACTAATGAACATAGCAAGTATATGATGTGAAAACAGGAAAGCATGAAAGTAACAAGTAGGCACATGTGTTTCACCCCAAAACGTTTGGAAAACAGTAAAAGAGGGGTCTATGTACTCACTTGAGGTTGCTTAGTAGTCCTTGAGTAACAACCAAACAATGCTAGAGATCACAGATATCAAACGGCACCTAATATAGGTAACTATGTTAATATACCGGACCTAAATCGGAGGATTGGATAGAATGAGGGTTCGTAAACCAAACGAGTATGGAGACTCGTGTAATATGGTTTAACAAAGCCCACATACTAAAATGAAACCTAACCTAAGTGCTTACGACCCATTACGACCCGTATAGGTAGCTTATGCTACTTTAACGCGTCGTTCGCGTAAAACGCGTTCGGAATGCCTAACTAGCCCTATGATAAGTAAAATATGCCTTAACATGTCTAATATTGTTGCCAAATCAGTTTAGATATTAAAAGTTATGTTACATATGCTTAAAATGAATTTTGGCTTAAAAAGGGCATTTTGGTAATTTACCTAAGGCATATAAACTACCTATCATACAACTACTTAAACGAAGCGACCATAAGGTATAACCTCGGAAGGTTATTCCCTATATACTATGGTCACCTAATGTGTTTGGTCGGATCCTAATGATCGACCAAACGGGTCGGGTTCGAAGGTATAAGCGATTGTTTAGATCGCTTACCTTACGACCCTATATAAGCACTAAACTAAAAGTGACGAGCTAAGCATGTTAAAACATGCTTAACTAAGTTTATAAAACAGGTTTGGTATCAAAACAAACGGTTTTGATACCTAAAAGTAGTTTGGTTACAAAATACGCAATAACACGCATTTTGGCCGAAACTACGACTCGTCACTGAGCCTAGATAACGTGGTAATCAGTAGGTATAGTCACTAGGGACTATAACCATCATGATCACGCTCACGTTATGAAGTTCAAACGAACTTCGCATTGACCATAAACTGGTCAATGCAGAAAGTCAAACAAAGTTTGACTCTAACGCTAAAACGAATGAAAGAACGAAAGAACACTTACAAAGGGTCCCCGCAAGCTAATCTCGATCCAAGTAGTTCAGGTATGAAGCAAATGGCTTCAACTTAGAGCTTCTTAGATCAGATTTGTGGGTTTTGCAAGGAATTGAGGTGGGTATTTATAGTAAATGGACCACCGTTAGGATCGTTTCTCGAATACCGAGCTTTGATCACATCCCTACACTTGTTGCAAACTTGTGGTAACTCAAAATGGCCCCCAACATCAGGGATTGACATGTGGCATTGGCCTTTGGAGTGCATAAGAGCTGTTAACAGCTGTTAAAACAGCTTTTTCTGTTCTGAAGGGGCCTCGTGTGACGCCTAGGGGGCTAGGTGTCACGCCTAGGTCATTCTGATCAGCAACCAGTTTTCAAAGTTTCCATTTCAGTCCCCGTTGTGTATTAAGGCCATTTTCGACATATTTAAGGCTCGTTAAGTCAACTTTAAGGCCCTAAAATGATTCCTAAACATTGTGGACATGAAACATGCTCAAAAATATCCCGGATGTCGGTTCGTTTGGTCGTACGATCGCGATGTTCGCTTAATTACGACGGAATGCGCATAAGCGCGAAAAACGATCCAAATTGCGTGACGAATGGATTTTTCTTATGCCAAACACTAAAATAAAATATTTTAGTGCTTACATAAATTTTTGGATGTCCGGATGTATTCAGAACGTAAGTTATACGCGAAAGTGCAAACTTATGCACTTTTTGACGCTTTTTGTCCCTGAATGACCCAAAAGTTTATTTTAGCACACCGAACCCCTTAAAGCCTATTTCTAAGCTATGTAAAGGATATTCATGGTATGTTTAACTTATGGTCAGGTTCCGGAATGTCTGTTACAGTTCAAATTGGCATACTTTCGCAGTTTGTCAACTTTAGTCCCTGTAAACGATTTAACTCGATTTTGCCATACCAAAGCCTTCAAAACTTATTTCTAAGTTATGTAAAGGTTATTTAAGGTATGTTAAGCCTATTTCACTATTCCGGAGTGTTCATTGCATTAAGCGGCTTATATTTACACATCAGTGCGCGTATAACCTTCCAGAAAGCAATTTAAAGCTTGAAATCGAACAAGAATTGATATGTGCAAAGGATACACATATTTATACAAATCCCAAGTATGAAATACAATATTTCATTGATACAGTATTTTTTTGATGGCCGTGGAGGCACAGGTGTCACAGTCTCCCCTACTTTAGGAAATTTCGTCCCGAAATTTTATTTAGAGGAAACTTGTGAGAGTTTAAAACATGAAGTTGAAAAGATCGAACAACATTGGTTAGGGTTCTGAACTTCTAGTAACTTTAATAACATCATGCTTGCAATGTAAGAGGGATACTTATATACAAGTATATGAAGCGTCATTGGTGCGTCCACCGTACCTCCATTACATCGTTCTCATTTTGTTATTGTTGTCACTATCGGTTCTTACACATAATAAATCTTACTGGGTTTCTGTGCACTAAATTTCATAATTATGTATGCGTCCATAATTAGAAAATTCCTTGCATAGTTCACACAGTCTATTTTATAATGTGTAGGGGAAAACCAAATGAACAAACCTGTGATGAGTGTGACTAGACCACCATAGGGCCCATTTTATTAAATCAATAAATGATTTTAATAGTCAACCAAGGAGTCTTTTCATCTTATATCATCAAATGTCATTCTTAACCAGATTTTTGAATCAATCTTTTTTACTAGACCCTTAAAAGGGTCTCTTATGAATCATGGAGTGGTACTATATAATCCAAGGGTTTTAACTATTATGTAGAAGCCCATTAAGGATTTAAGGTAGTACCCTTTTGAATATCCTACTACGAATCCCTCATATGAAGATATGAAAGATTCTACGAGGATTTGGATAACGAATATCCAGAGTATACAAAAACACAAAATGCATAAAAGAAAACACAAGATGCATAAACACATAGTCATATAATCACAAAGATTGTTTATCTAGATCTTTAATTTGTTAATGTGTTTTGCTAACAGAGCACATGTATTTAAAGCACACTAGGAATCCATCTCGTGGATTTCATTTGGTACTTTAAACATTATCAAGAATCTAACTATAAAGATAGAAAGATTTTTTTTAAAGAGAAAATTCGATTTCGATTATAAGGAACCGAAATGTTCGAATTTAGGTGCACAAGGAAATCCAATTAAGGATTCCGATTAGTATGATAATCATCCACAAGGTCTAATTATGGAGATAAAAAGATCCCATATGGATTTTAGAAGTTGAAGATGTTTTGAAACCTTGCACTGGAGGTGCTTAAGTCAAAACACGAAGTAAAAAAAATGCTTATGAAGTTGAGATGCTAGATATGTCAAGGTGACATATGAAGCAGAATTTGAAAGTTAAGTCAATGTATGAGGAAAATATTTTGAAAACTATGTATGGGGTTTCTTTTAAAAAAATGTGTTCAATGTTTTTGAAACCTTATATATAATACTTTGGAAATCATAAAGTAGGTGTACTAGGTAAGTATATTTATAAAAATGTTTTAAAATCATGCGAGATGAATTTTTGAAATTATGTATAAGGTTTTTGGAAAACATGAATGATGCTTTTGAAATCATGCACTTGATAAGAAAATATATTGTATTAATATTGTTTTCAGGCTATATGAGACATTTTGAAATCATGAAGGTTGTTTTTGAAAATACAGACTAAGCTTTGTGTATTTGTTATGTTAAGTAAATACACTATATTAAAAAAAAATTCGAACTATATATAGAATGTTTTGAAATCATGTAGGTTGTTTTGAAAACTTATGTTATGCATGTTGAAAAAGAAAAAAACCAGAACGTAATGGGTATGAGATTTGAAAATATCCTTGGTTATCTAACCAAGGATTCAAAGGTACAGATGTGCAAAAGCACGATTACTCATAATGTCACTTTATTTTCTGTACTTTGTTTCTTAGAGTGAAACGAGTACTTAGAATTTTTCCAAGGGAATCATGAGCAAACGCAAGAATGGGAAAATTCGCAAGAGTAGTTTGTAAGGATATAGTTCCTTGATGTAGGTATCATAGGAAAAGTCATACACACATGTAACTACACTCGTATATCAGAATTGTGAACAATAATTTATTTATAAACAAAACAGATTGTTTCACATTACAAGAAAACAGAAGAATAAAAGCATAAGACAGCAACATCTTCTAGTCAGCCAACTGCTCATCCGTGGGTTGGATTTGCATTAGCAAGCTTTGGGCAATCCCTTAGGAAATGGCCCATCTCGCCACAGTTGTAGCAAGACCCTGGTGAGAAACGAGCTTGAGCAGAGTTGGCTTGTGGTTGGTTTGGACCACCTTGGTTCGGGTTACGTCGACAAGCACTCGCCAGGTGACCAACTCGTCCACATGATACACACAGACGGCACTGTAAGTGAGCTTGGTGATGCCCATTACATTTGTCGCATATTGGTGTCGTTCCCTTGTATTGCTTCTTAGCAGGTTGTGTTGCCACCCGGATGGGTCCTGCTTGATTTGGTACTGCTGTAGTTGGGCAAACCCTTGCCGTATGACCTATAAGTCCACAAACTTGGCATTTGCGGCACTTTACACTATCCCGATGATGAAGGCTACATTGGTTGCACAAGGGAGCAGTTCCGTTGTATGGCTTTCTGGCTGGTAGTGCTGTCACTTGGCTAGGTCCCGCTTGATTAGGTATAACTGCTGCGGGTTTCCTGGAAGCCTTACGCTTCTTTGATTTTGGTGCTGGCTTGACTTCTGCTTCCTTTGGTGGCTCTTGAGCGGCTTCATTGTTGAGACGAGATGCTTCATTGTTGAGACGAGACATGGCAATGCCTAAATCCACAGTCTTCAGAATCACTTCGCCTATTTGCTGGGCAAATTTGGCTGTTTGCTCGGACATTTGACCGTTGCTGGGAGGAAGAGACATTCTAGAAGAAAATGAAAGACATAGGAAGAAACAAGTGAAACGTCATCGGATAAACAATACAGAATGGCAATGCATAAGAATTTGCGATCATTTGTTTGTTACCTAAGGAAAACAAATGAGACGGTGACAAATCAAAGTAAACGGATCATATTAATGTATCACTGAAGACATGCTCGCCTATAAGTGAACACTCACCCCAAGAGTTCCCAGGTAAGAGTGACTGGTCCGATACTGCGGATTTGTACGAACACTCTAGCCTTCGACAGAAAACTCAGGGTACAGGCATTCACTCTTCCAGTTTGCACGTGTTCACATTATAAGACCCAAACTTTGACGAGATTTTGAATTCAAAGGGGTTCAAAACCTTACAACAGAGGGTTCAAAACCTAGTAATCAATCATCCTAGAACAGATGATTAGTTTTCAAAGCGGTTTTGAAATTTGTGTTCTTGTTGTGGTTGTCGCCTAAAGATAGGTGACGGTATTGTTTTATGACTAAATGCAAGTAAACTCGCGTTAGGGTCCTAGGAAGGTTATAGACTAGGTCAAAGCATTACTAATAACCTAATTCCCTATAACCATGAGCTCTGATACCAACTTTTCTGTCACACCCCGACCACGTAAAACAACAAAACGTGGCGGAAACGTCGGGGAGTGTTGTAACAGAATCATTGTTTCATAACACATGGAAATTGAAATATTGTTTTATTGAATAAAAGAGTTAAAATGTCTTGACAATCAAAGAAATATAACATAAATAACTAGTCTTGAATCTTTTATTGTCACTAAGGCCCAAGTCCGCCTAAGTGTATCTTGATAAATCCTATGCATCATATCCTGAAACACATGTGAAAATAGGTACGTCAGCATAAAAATGCCTGTGAGATACATAGGTTTTGTGAAAATAGATTTCATGACTTATGTTTAAGAAAATGTTTAGTCATAAACCTTGTAATTTGCTTTGTTT